>OY751321.1:21673528-21738644 GCA_963564615.1 Rhorus exstirpatorius
GGAAACAGCGACACGATTCGTGGACCGAGAGAATCCCTCGGAAGAGATATATGTGCATATATATATATATATAGTAACAGATGGCGCGGAGGGAGGAACGAGAAACGAGGATAGCGTGAAGTGGTCTCTGATGGTGTATACATGTATGTGTGTGCACGAGGGAAGAGCTGTTGCAGAGCGAATTCTGGCCAACTCTCTGCGGGGAACGTGATGCTGCAGGACGTCAGGACACAATGTGGGATGAGGCTGGCTGGGTAAAGGGATGTTGGAAGATACAGGGAGAGAGAAAGAGAGAGAGAGAGAGAGAGAGTTAGGTGAGTTGAAGAGGCGAGGAGGTGAAAAACGAGGATGAGGTTAATGATATACATGGAAGGGACTACTGTACAGCAGGGGAGAACAGTGCTATATGCCGTCAGGAGGCAAAACCTCCCTGCGTGATCCCATCTGCCGCGTTACTGTCTCATCGTCGTTTTCAGCCCTCTCTTCTTCCGCAGCCTCCGTTTATATATATATATATATCTCGTTTGTCGTAGTCTCACTATTTGTCCCTCACCACCTATGTTTACGTATACTTGCATCCTGGTGGCTAACAAAAGGGCACAATCGACATGATTTAACAGCTAAAGTTATGCGGATTATGCCTTTTTGTTTGCTCACAATCGACGTGTAACAATAATGCTATCCCTCTTTCTCTTCTTGCTTCATGTAGAACCCTCAGTTGTTCAGTTTGCTTCAACATTGTTTCTCTCTCTCTCTCTCTCTCTCTCTCTCTCTCTCTATTTCTCTCGCTTTATGCTTGTTCGGTTGCCTCGATGATATTATCATCGCTGTCTCGTTCTCGAAACTTTATGTGGATAATCCGAATCAAACGCGCTATATACCCACCTTTCATTATGTGGGCTCTGGCAACTGGCAACCTCGATTTTGTGGGCACACACACACAAAAGACTTCCCTATTCTCTCACAGTTCGTTGATTCACTTCTATCGAGAACCCTTCCTTCTCTCTCTCTCTCTCTCTCTTTCTCTCTCTCTCTCTCTCCCCCTCTCTCTTTCTCTTACTGTTTCGCCCTTTTGCACGTTTCATCAATGTCTATACATCCATCGAAATTCCCTGGAGATCGTGCAGAATTCCACGCTTTATATACACATCACCGCTGTTCTTTCCGCGTCTCTCTATCTCTCGACACCACGAAATCTCGAGGCTCCACTCCTCCACTTCCCGGGACCAATTCCCATAACTCACTTCTCACAGACATGTGTGATTGTATAGCCGCGCGGATAAAGCAACTTCCGTTGCTTTCATCCAGCATTTAATCGCTTTTTTTTTGGTAAACTTCAGTAGATTCAAAACTGGATGGATCATACGCATTCAGATCAGAACGAAATATTTGCAAGAATATTTTATTTGAAAATCTTTTAGCAGTGACATTTAATTTCTAATATTTGTGATATTCAGGTATAAGCCCGCTATAAGAATAGCTCGAGATAAAGATTTTTTTTTCGTAAAAGAACATTCTCATTAAGCCGGAATGTGATTATTCGTAATCAATTGGGTAGAAAATGATTTCAAAATAAAGTTGCGTACCAGGCACGATAATGTGTCATCGGAATGAAAAATTTTATAAAAATTCCATACATCATATACGACCGGAATAATTATCATTATTATTCGTATTGTAATTTTTCTCTTTATCGGAATTTTTTTTTTTTTTTTTTTTAATTTTCAAACACAGCAAACCGATATCGTTCGATTAATACTCGCGCGTGTGTTCATTCGCGCGCGGAGCCATTTATGGCCAATAAAACACAAAACTTTAGTCGCGTGTCAGCGCGACACTTGTGCGTTGTTCCCGCAATTCACGCACACGCACGTATATATACATGGTACCCCGTCACCGCCATATCGTCGGTTGGTACAAATTTATCAGCTTGCAAATATTTATCGACGAGAGGGGCGAGCGAGAGGGAGGCTCGGAGCGGGGGGAAAAGCTCGAGCGGAAGCGTAACCGACGGGGTGGTATACGCGCACCAAACGACAAGGGTTGGGGGCTCTCATGGTTGTTATGGTGGCTTACGGAGCAGGGTATATACGAAGAGCGAGAGAAAAAGAGAGATAGCAGAGAGAGAGAGAGAACTATACCGGCGCAGTTCGAGCGACCGCGTAACGACGTAGATAACGAGATCGGAGTTTCCCCCCGGGGTCACAAGTTCGAGGGTTCGCTCGAAGGGTGTGGAAAACCCATGCGACAACGCCGAGTTCGTTACACGTATATAGATGGTAGATATACATATACGGATATATGTATATATATGTGTGTGTGTATGCGAATGTAGCATAAATCCCATATCGAAATAGAAGAAAAATGAAACGAGCTGAGCAAAAAAAAAAAAGAGGGAAATACAGGGGCTGTATTGGTTTTTTTATCGGCCAACGCACAGCAATCGTCGTTGGACCAAATTTCATTTGTCCCTCGTGGCTGCTGTGTGAAAGAAGGTTTAAAAGAGAAAAAGAACGATATAGAAAAAAAAAAAAATAGAGATGCCGATGAGAAAGAAAAAAAAAAAGGGAAAAGAGAAAAATGGGTATCGCAACGTTTTACCCAAGGGACGAGAAGCCATAAGGGTGATTCTGCGCGCCCTTTCGCAGCATTGTCGAAAGTGTTGGTTCGTGCCATATATAGAAGGAGAGGGAGAGAGAGAGAGAGAGAGATGGAGAAAGGCTGAACAAAACACCCTTCAGCGGAAGGAGAAATTTCATCTCCCTTTCCAAATCTCTCCCTTTGATTTCTCATACCAGCCCTTCCGACCCCCTCTCAACACACACACACACACACACACACACACACACACATGCACATGCGTCTCGGTTTAGCGATAATTGTAACATATTCACCCCTCCTGTGGGCGATCACGGTACTTGAAAGCCATCAGAGACCGTACATCGGCAACAAACACAGAGGCGGTGCAGAGGAGCGGAGAGTTATATATACATAGGCAGTTGCAAAGCACAGTCAGAATCCAAACCCCCATCGTGTGACGCCCTTAAGGGTCGTTGGAGTGGTAAATCAAGGGGAGTGGGAGCGAGGCATTAGGGCGAGGCGAGAAACACGCACATACTGCCATGAAGTCTTCACACGGGTACAGCAGTTATCTGCGAAGGTTGTACTAATTCCATATACATATACGTAGTAAATACTGGCTATATGTATATATATATATATATATATATATATATATATATATATATATATATACACACTTATGCAGATGTATATAGCAAGGAAAGAGGGTTCGTAGTCGCGTTATACCGTAGACAGATATATAGTACACTTTATTTTCAACCGTACTGTGTAACACGCCTTGCACAAAACTACCCTTATATACTTATAAAATATTCGTGGGCATTTATATTCACGTATTTGCGTAACTGTATATGGAATATATACATGTATATCTGTGTGTCTTTCTATGTCTTGCTGTCTCATGTTCTCCGTAGCCACATACGTGTATTATGTATGAGAAACATGGAGATAGAGTCACGAGGGAGGAGGAGACCGTGTGGAACGTGCTGACGAAGAAGAATAGGGGTGAGAAACCAACAGGCAACAGCCGTAGGCTCGCAGAGTGACTGTAGTATTATATCGACTCTATACAACGCGTATATATGCACTATATATGCGGTATAAAGGACTTTGAGGGGTTGAAGATAGAGAGGGAGATAACTTGGTAGCGATGCAGGATGGTCGGACGTCCAAAAACAGGGTTTATGACTGTAACGGATTAGGTTACCTACCCCAACGCGCTTCTCCATGTTTCCGTCTTGCAGCACTTCCCATTATCGTCGAGCTTTTGTTAGCGTCACCCCTCACCAGCGTTTGTCCGTCAGAGTTCACTCTCTAACTCACTCACATTCACTCATCTCCCCCAGTTCAAATCGTATCATCTCCCCTGCATCCCGACTCTCTTCATGTATATTATAAGCTTTCGGGAAATCAGCTCACGGGAAAAATGGCTGCTCAAATCCGGTTTAGCTAACTCAATTGAAACGTAAGTTTCAACTCGTTTTTTGGGCCTTGAAGTATGAAAAATAGGATCAAATTATGAAACCGATCATCCCGGGATGAAATTTATATTCTCCAATTACGCTCCATTTGCTTTGCGACCAGGACTTGACGCGAATTTGAAATGAAATCATTCTCTCTCTCTCTCTCTCTCTCTCGCCAACGCCAAATGTGTATAGAATGACGTTAAATTTGGATACACTCAAAGCCAACGGAGAGTTAAAATGTGGACTCGAGATGTTTGATAAACAATGACAGCTATAGCAGATGTCATGGTGACACTTGTGATTTCCGAATAGCCGGCGTGAGCACGTAGGGCGATAAAAAATATGAGAAGAAATGGTTTGGATTTATAGAAGGGTTGCGCAGATTCAACGTCAACCGCGAGGGAAGCACACCATAATACCGATGTGCAATCGATCGTGCAAGAGTGCCGGGTTTTGCTGCTGCACTATCGTTTTGCTACTGCCACAAAAGAGCCAGCAGGCCGCGACAGTTGGCCGATATGCGAGCTCTCTCCCCTTTGTGAAACACTAAAGTGTTTAACAGCTACACTAGGACCTCGATTTAACGGCCAGTGGCGGGACCGGCTCCGCATCGCACCTTGTTAAATCGAGGATGTGCATGCCCCGCCCATGTTGTATCTGCGCATCGGCACTCCGTGCTACGGACCTGATCGGGGAAACTTTAAGCGTCCCCCACCATCTCCCACCATGCGAAAAACCGATCGATAAATGCGACATGGTGGGGACTGTCTATTAAATCGAGGGCCATTAAATCGAGGTCCTAGTGTATATAGGGCTCTCTTTCTCTCACTTTCCTTCGTTCATTTTGTCTCACTTCCTAGCTCAACCTTGATGCACTCCTCTTCTTTTTCTTTCCTCCTCCGCTTCCCTGCTTTCGACCTATATATACACTCATTTCTTATCCTTTGCCTGAAAGAAAGAAAAAACGAAAACAACGAACATTCTATCTCGCCGTGGCATGGCACGCCAGCCATCAGCTGGACAGGGAGTTGCAACACGCCGGAGAAAATACGTCCGACGAGAAAGAAGTTTTGCCTCTTTCCATCTAACTCCTTCCTCCTTTTATCTTACTATCTCTCTCTCTCTCTCTTTCTTTATCTTGCTTCTTTGTTTCTTCCGGTTCTGTCTCGGTCTCGTACCTTCGACCTCCACTTCTTCTCCCAGAGCGGGTAATTACCCGCTCTATCCGGTACACCCGAGCCAATTCCGCTATTTCTTCCCGTTTCGTGTATATCGCTCACCCTCTCGGCCTCCTGCCGTCTCGTTTTCTCTTCACTCACTCCCGTTTTCTTGCCAGCGCTTCATCCTCTACCTTAAACCTCCTCCCGTCTCTTCCTCACTCTCTTTCTCTCTCTCTCTCTCTCTCTCTCTCTCTCTCTCTCTCTCTCTCTCTCTCTCTCTCTCTCTCTCTCTCTCTCTCTCTGTCTCTCTCCCTTTCTCCATTGCGCCTCTTTCACTCGGTTTTTTCTTCACTCACTCCCTTCACTCCTTCACTCCCTTCTGTCCCAAGTGTATACGTTTCACGGCTTCGAGAGCTTTCGAGGAGTGTCTTCTTGCTTTTGCTTTGCTCACGAGCTTTTTCCTTCGTTTTCCCTTTACCACTCACCCTCGACTCAATCTCCTTTTCTTTCCTGCCCTATGCGCTCCACCATCTTATTTCTCATTTACCACTGTGCGACGTTTCCCCAGTCGCGTTTACTGCTACTTCACTCAACCTACTACTTCTGTATACCTCTTTCTCCTCCTCCTTCTCCTCCTCCTCCTCCTCCTCTGTCTCTCTGTGTTTTGTACAATATTGTGCAATTTATTTTCTCGTTTCAACTACAGTTGGATTTTCCGCTTATGATCGTGAAATTTAAAGCAAGCCTCACTCCCCGCATTCTTACCTTCCCTCTCTTCCTCCCTCCCCGAGTTTTCTCTCCTTACAATCTCTCTCGTTATTATCGACAAAACCAACATCTAAGTAATACCGAACGGGCTGTCTACTTGTCCATTATCATTTTTTACGCTTCTTCAATCTTCCTGGTATATCTCCGCTCCTATTGTTCTCTCCTTATACTTTCTCGACGATTTATCTACTAGATAATCGATGCCCATCATTGAGAATAATTTTACGATATGCACAATTGTTTTGATAAAAGTTGAAACTTTACAAATGATTATTCACGATTATTTCCTTGAGAAGACATTACGTATGTTCTCTCGTTGGAAGGATGCCCATCTCCGTTTAGGATTCAGGCCGCACTCCCATGCTATACTCCTTACTCCATTTTGTTCCATGTAAAGTTGACTCCTGACAAACAAAAAGGTATGACCCACGACACATTGTAAGCTTTCAATAGTGCGGCTTACGCCCTTTTTCACGTTATCATTCGTTATACGTTTGGTTCGTCCTCTTTGCTTCTGCCTATAGTTGCGGTGGTTGGTCGAGTTATATTCGATTTGTGTGTGAGTAGTGTACGACGACGTTTCGCGAGCACGCTCGAAAGCGTGCCTTACAAAGTGCTCACCGGTTATACGCGAGAACAAACATCCATATTTATGAATCGAGTTATAGTACATGTATGTACAAGGGTATATGTATATATATATATATATATATAGGAGGTGCAGGAGGAAGTGAACGATGACGGGAGGAGTGGAGCGAGGAGAATGGAAAGGTATATATGCGGACGAGGGTGCGGGGTGTGTGGGTAGCAGGTCATACATAATTTATCAGAAGGCGTCGGGCTCTAGCGCGAGCTAAAACGGGTTTCAGAATGCACGTAGAGAGAAAAGAGTTCGACGGGGCGAGGAGGAGAGTGAAAGAGTGCAAAAGGAAAAACAACCACGAAACACCACGTGGACTGATAAGTATCGGGACTAGCGATTTCGTCGCTCGCTCGCTATTTTCTTCGTTCCCTCGACGATTGGAGCCCGGCTTTCTGAATAGATCTACCTCCTTCTCAATATAACTTCACATAGTCGGTACATCGTTAAATTGTCTCTCCGGTTTTTTTATACAAAGAGCGGTTTTTTTTTTTTAGAACTTCTCGCAACGAGAGATAAATGGGAGTGCAATGGACAAGTGAGAATATCAATTTATTTTTATTTTCATCATCTTCTGCTAAATCCCTTGCAACCGAATTACCGTTTCTCAGTTCGTCCGTCTCTCTCGATTTATTCAGCGCGGTCTCTTCTCCGAAACTCGTCTTAATTAATTTTGGCTCATCGATGAAGAGCATATTAGGGTCGTTGAGGTTCGTTGACTCGCTTCTGGATTTAACGTGCAAAGCCCCCATATGAATAATCAATTTTCACGTGAAATATATATCTGCAACGTTATTTCAGTCACTTCGACTTTTGGGCTTGGGGAAGCCGAGGAATAATCGTTTTGTGCTTAAATTCGTATTACGTAAACCCGCGCGTATCTTCGTCATCTGTATCTTTCGGATGTTTATAACGTTTAGGTCGTTGCTTCTGCGAGAATTTTCGTCAGGCTCCGATGAAACTGCCAACTGATTTTATCGCTTCGGGTGTGGCTTTCACGTTCCACATGGGATAAGAAAGAGGGATAGTGTAACGAAACATAGAGAGAGAGAGAGAGAGAGAGAGAGAGAGAGAGAGAGAGAGAGAGAGAGAGAAGGGGAAAAAAGGAGTGCTCCATTAACTTCGAGGGGCAGGAAAGTGTGGCTCGATTACCGTAATGTAAAGTCAACGGTGCGATACCGTTTAGTTTTTTTTTTCTTCTTCTCTTCCATATAATTATACATCACTTCCTTCGTTTTTTTCTTCTTCACCTTTTACTGACCATCCTTCGTCGTCTTCTTCTATTTTTGCCCTCCTCTTTTCCGTTGTCTTTCGTTTTTTCTTTGCTCAGAAAAATAATCCAAAACATGTATCTATGAATCGGTGAACGAAAAAAGAAAAATTAAATCTCAAACCCTTCAAATATATTGCTGTCTCGTTTGAAAAAAAAAAAAATGCAAAAGCATTCCAATGATTTTACCTATGCATATGGTTGCATTTTTTCTTGTCATGAATTTCTCAACACTCACAAGCTCACCGTGTTTGTGTGTGTATGCATGTGTAGTGCCAAGAAGCTTGCCAGGGAAACCTGCGCCTACACACACACACACACACACACACACGCACACGCACACACTTTGCTTGCTTTGATCCTCTAATTCATAATTTATCATCGTCGACTAAATGAGGAGAGGAAAGACGACAGTGGCACTTTGCGTAGCGTCGAGTGTCACTCACAATATATTGCCTATCTCCGTTCCTCTCGTATGTGCAATGAGAAAACCAAGAAGTGAATAAAGGTAAACGTCCACCCAGCTATCATAATTAACCGTGCAAACATACTTGCATTATTAATCTATTTTCTTGCACGCCTTCGAGCTCTCTCTCTCTCTCTCTCCCTCTCTCTCTCGTGTTTCCTCACTCATACCTGAACAAACATCCGAGTTTCGTAATAACGTTTATACAGGACATTCCATGCTCCTGATGGAAAAAAGGAAATACCAACCTTCTATCAAATAATTAAATCATTATCCAATATCGAAATTGAAAAATTCAAAATTTCGTTCCAGTGATCCAAAAAAATCGCTATACTGAAATCATCGTATAATTCGAAAAAACGGGTTTTTTTTTCCTCCAAAGAAATGTTTGCCACGAAATGTTCTCGTTCGCCTGATGACCACGAAGGGGTTAAGTGAATTGCGTGTTCAGTACAGATCGATTTGATCGATTTAAAATTTAATGAACCGTTTGATTAATGAATCAAACGCGTACGCCATTGTACAGCCTGTATAATTCGTTAAATTCGTTAATAGACGGAGTTTATCGCTAAATATATAAAGGTGATTCGGTGATGGGGAGAGTTGTGCGGGGATGTACACTGTTGTTTTTTTTTACTCGAACCACTCTGGGCAGGTTACAATCATCTCGTTTAGAGCTCGTTATACGGTGAGTGATCTGTAACTGGTCTGTCCGCGTTGAAATATCACGATGTTGCCGCTTATAATGTAACAAGCGTTGAATTTCCAATTAAAGTTTCACGCCCGCTAATCAATAAATCTCTCTGTTCGTATCGCACTTTTGTAATCGCGTTGCGATACGTAATACGAGATCGTGGGTAAACTTGCGATGAAATTACGCGAATTTTCGTTCGATCAAATTATTCAGTTTGAAATTTCATGTCGTGTTCTTTTACGGTTGTAAATTGTACATTCTCGTTGTGTATATATGCCATTTTCTAGGTAAATTATAAATACAGTTGTTTCACGTATATACATATATATATTGGATACATGTGGGTTATTATGAGTAAGTTAAATTGGTACAAAAGGTTCGTGCTCGAAACGGGGTTGTTTCACCCTTAACACGCTAGCTCGACGACGACCCCTCGAGACTTTACGTGTCTCGAGCACTTAATACTGTGCTGTTCGTTTTTTTCCCCCTTCTATCTCTCTCTCTCGCTCTCTCTCTCACTCTCTACTCCAGTGCAATAATCGTAAATGGTCGAGTGGATGAGGTCGATTCATGCCGGTAACTTATTAAGTCAAGTCGCATACGCACGCACAAACGCTGAAGCACGGAGGAAAAGTTGAAACGTAACAGCATGCGAAATAAGCGTCTCGTTATACGATGTAAGAGGGCGAATAACATGATTGGGAATTTTCATGTTTTGACTCGTGCACGGGTGCATCTCTGCGTTGGCTGTGTACGAAAAATTCCAATAGACGCTGCCGTTTTTTTTCACCATAATAATTGTTTGAAAGTAAAATTTAAAAAAGCGTGCAAATTATAAATTTGCACATTGCTTCCTCATTATATCTCACTCGCAAAGATCCCTCTATGAGCAAGTGGGTCGTTCAATTTTGGCTTCCTCATATGGAGGAAGCTTTTGTAAGTGTGAGATGAAGTCATGAGGAAGCAATCTGCAAACTTGTAACTTGCACGCTCTGTCTTCAGTGTCACCCTCGACTATATTAGGGTAAAACGTTGTGGCTTGATAGACACAAATTTTCGATAGTCGAAGCACCCTCATAACTTTTCGAAAACTTCAAAATTTTCTAAAACTTGAACCCCTTGAGGAATTCTCACCAAGTTCAATACCAATCGTCCTTGTCCCCTATAGAGTGGTTTGTGTAAAAATTCCAGGCTCGATAGCTTCAAATTTACGAAAGTTAGAGCGTGGAAGCAATGCACGCAATTTTTTTTTTTCTAAATACGTTTACTCGACGTTTTAGGATTCTTTGAACGTGCAGTTGGCATGAAAATCTCGAAATTTTTTTTCACGAAAGCAAAAAGCTTCCTCTATGAGGAAGCAAAAAGACCAGAGTAATTTTCATTACTCGTATATTTTTCTTTTTTTTTTTTTCTCAATTTTTACCGATAAACGTAACTCCCTGCCTGCATCTTATCAGTTCTTCGTTCTCCGTTGTTCGCATCGCGGTGGTGTTACGTTATTTCGCGTTTGCGATCGTATCGACTTAATTGCCCGGTGCCGGGTTAAACTGCCACGGGCATTTATCGTCGGATCTACGAGAATGCGGCAACGTATACACGAGAGT
Source organism: Rhorus exstirpatorius (assembly GCA_963564615.1). Taxonomy (NCBI): domain Eukaryota; kingdom Metazoa; phylum Arthropoda; class Insecta; order Hymenoptera; family Ichneumonidae; genus Rhorus; species Rhorus exstirpatorius. The sequence goes on from OY751321.1 coordinate 21,684,180, forward strand.
GTGGGCGGGTGTACATGTACAGTGGGAGTGCAACAAGAATGAGTGGTGGAGAAGAGAGAGAGAGAGAGAGAGAGAGAGAGAGAGGAGTGCAGGTATAGTTACTCGAAGGGTATATGCACTGGAAAATTCAACGAGGATCACGCACGTGGCCAAGCTGTCCGGCGTGCAACACGAGACGACTGCCTCGTATAGCACGTTTCCGTAATATAATTATAAAGTTACAGTCTAATTTTTTCAAAATTTATATCCCTAAATAAGCCGTACGATCGGAAAAAAAAAATGGTTTTTTTTTTTTTTCGATCAAGCCACGAATCGAAATTTTTCACGAAAATATTACTCGCGTTGCCCCACATTTCTCATACGAATAGAAGTTTAATATTATTCTATCACATACATTTGAAACGTATATTTTCCCACATAATTTTTTTACGTGTCAAGTTGAAAGAAAATATCATCTATGAATTAAAAAAAAAAAATCAACACTAATTATTTTAGTACTAACCAACCTTAAGATTGGTTAATTAAGTCAAATGTGTCTTTTTTATGTGTTTTAAATGTGTTTTAAAAAAACCTTTAAGGTGTCAAAGGTGTTAATACCTTTAGTATCAACACCTTTGACATTGATACATTGATACATTGATTATAATCTCAGGACCCTCGCGTTTTTTTTTTTTTTTTTTTTCGTATAATTATGAATTCTGCTCCAAAATGAGGAAAACCAAACATAAAAAACTACCACGTAATTAAAAAGGAATTCAAGCTTGCTTATGAAAGTTTATTAATTCTTAAGAAGTTTGACTGTAGTTACGTATAATCGTCTATAATAAATATCATACGTACACGAAAATTATCATGCACATATGTGCTATACAATACAGACCCATAGTCCCAGTTGACAAAAGCCCTCCACGACGAGGGCCATGGTGTTCTCGCACGAAACTAGACGCATATATATATATATATATAGCATCGTCCGTTATATAGCGAGATAAAGGAAGAGAGATAAAGTGAGAGGACAATCTCGAGCGCGGGACACGGCTATCGAGACCCATTAATTGGACGAGCTTGGTGCACCGAAATGTAGGAGAGAAGAGAGGGTTGATTAGGCGCCCTCGCTATGAGATTATGTTACCCACGAGCTCATTGTTGGGAGAACTCTCGGCTGATCGTCCGAGGTGCATTATAGTGCGAGAGTAGTACGTATATAGACACAGTGGTATCTCTCGTATAGTTAGCCGAGAAATCTCACGCTGGTATCTCTCGAACAAGTTAGAGCCGAGTGGGGGAAGCACCAATCACGCACTCCAATACCCATTGCGCGATTCCCTCACTCTCGCGCCTGTGACCAACGATAATGCTTCGTTTTCCCCCCACCACTAGCTCTTCACGAGAATTGAGAAGTCGCGCTATGAGAGATTCCAGTGTATTTCGTATACACAGACGTTCAATGTATTCTAAACTGTATTATATATATATGTATATATATATATATATATATGTCAATATATACGTATCTCGGGGGTTTCGCGGTTTAAGTCACGCTTCGCTTGGCCAATCGAGTTAGCGAATTACGAGGAAGGAAAATAATTGAGGATGAAGATATCGATCCTCAACCCGATACTCGTTCATCATGTACATGTATATTATGTATATAGATATATCCACGGCCTAGTGTTTCACTTCAGTGCCTCGACCCACCGATTGTCGATTTATTGTTTATTCGTGTTTCTCAATAGAGAAATAATTAAATAAATATAAATGACGTTTTTTTTTTTTTTTTTTTTTTTTTTTCGGTAAAATTTTGACTTTCTTTTTACGTCTGAAAGCATTCGTCTCTCAAATTTCAAAATTCATCTTGCAGTACATGGAAATAACGACCCCTTTTTAGCCTTTCAAAGACTAACGAGTAAATCTTATTTTAGTGCCCGATTTATAGCTGCGTGAGAATTGGTGAAATAGTATTTTCAGCCAGACATTAAATATTTTACGATAACACTTTCAGTTTATGCAGCTACATTTTAACGATTTATCGGGATCGTTGAATACAATGATGAGGATGATGATGATAATAATCATATAATTCGATTTAACAGAATGAACAATATTTATTATTAGTAATGTATTCATGTCAGTGGTTTTTGTAGGAAATGTGAGTGGTGAAATTCAAAATGCAAACGACAATTTCAAAAATCGTTGTACAGGAACGTATGTACTACATTTATAAAATGTCTGAGCAAACTTTGGTCTCGTTGCGGCTCTTTCTCTCTCTCTCTCTCTCTTATGCGCGCTCACCGCGAATTCTCGTCGTGCAACCGTCATTATGTTATGCATTATTTATGTCATATATATTCCCAGGACGATGTACAATGTGTGCTGGTAAGCCGGTCGGGCAGAGCTGCGAATCAAAATGCATTGCTTATGCAAATATCGTGTTGGCTCGCGTTCGGAGCTCTCTATATATATATATATCTCTCTCTCTCTCTCTCTCGTGTGTGTGTTCCTCAGGTCCTTTCACTACCGCACACACCACACGATTGCTAATACCAATCGTATATATCGCATTCATCGATTTTTCCTGCTCACTCGTTTTTTTCCTACGAAAAACGAATCGACTTAATTTTTTTTTTTTTAATTTCATTTCAATTTATTTGCAATTTGTAACTTCAAATGTGAAATAACAAAAATGATAGAGAGTAACTTATTATATTTACGCCAAATTATCAGTTTTTGTTTTGAAAAATTGGAGGGTTAATTGGAATTAAAAAGAAATTATGTCATTCGGTCATTTTTATTGTTGTGCAGAAATAAAAGCGTGCAAATTAGAAGTTTTCACATTGCTTCCTCATTGTTTTATCTCACTCGCAAAGATCTCTCTATATGAGCAAGTGGATTATTCAATTTTGAGTTCCTCTATATATGAAGAAAACTTTTCGAGTGTGATAAAATAATGAGGAAGCAAACTGCAAACTTGTAATTTGCACCCTTCGTCGTCATTGTCAACACGACTATATAAGAGTAAAACATCGTGGCTTGGTAGGTAAAAATTTGCAAAAGTCGAAGCACGCTCATAACTTTTGGAAAATTTAAAAATTTTCTAAAATCTGAACCCCTTGAGGAATTCTTTCCAAATTCAATACCTATCGTCCTTGTCCCCCGGACTATTTGTATAAAAAATTTGGACTTGATAGCTTCAAATTTACGAATGTCAGAGCGTGAACACTGATTTGGTCACACATACACGGATACGGACATTTTTTTAAAATTTGTTTTCTCGATATGTTTTAGGACATTTTGAACGTTTTGGCATGAAAATCTCGAAATTTTTTTTTTCCCTACTAAAACAAAGCTTCTAGGAGGACGCAAAAATTGTCACTTTTCGTCAGTAATTACTCTTATTATTTGTCAACAATTATAATTATTACGTTTTTTTTTTTTTAATATCAAATAACGAAATAGAGGTCCATTACTTTGCATCAAAGTGACTGCATTTGTATCATCGCCTCTTTTTTTTTTTTTTTTTTTTCCGAAAAATTACAATATATCCCGTATAGTATAATTCAGCGTTTTCCCCCGTCCTCGTCTCTCATCTCGGCTCGTCTCGTCGTGAGAGATCTGCGGAGCTTCGAGCTGGCCATCGCGCGGTCACCGAGCGGCTCGTTACCGCGAACCTGCGGTTTTCGTGGTCCAGCAGAACCGCAACTGTTCTCTTGGTCGCGCGTCACCTCTCTCTCTCTCTCTCTCTCTCTCTCTCTCTATCTCTCTCTCTCTCTCTTTCTCTCTCTCTCTCTCTGGTTTCTCTGTGAACCACCGTTGACGCTTCTCAACCGTTGTCCCGGCAACCATATCGCAACTCCAGCGGCCAAGTGTTTCGACGTTTCTGTTCTCAAATTCCTATTATAACTCTCGTCTCATTCTTTCTCACACCCGCGGGCATTAATCTCCCTAATCTCAAATCATCAATCCATAAAGAGCAAAAAAGTATTTGTCACTCGAATAATTGTCATATATCTGAGATTCTCGGACTCGTCAATTCCGAAAAAGACAAAATATTCTTCTCACCGATTGCAATTTATTTTCGACTTTGCGACAAATTTTCTATGAATTTATGAAATATACATTTGGCTTAACGAAAACAAAACAAACAAAATACGTCAATTTGAAAATCTCATCTTTTGTTTCATCTTCGTGATTTCCAAATGATTTCTATACGTTTTAATGAAATTACCGATTTAATTCAGGAATCTTACAATATACATATGTCATATCGTATATTGCGGTGGCTGAAAATTGCTACGTTGAACATATGCGTGGACGATCGAATTAACGGATGATAAAATCGACGAGCAATACCAGATGGAATGCATATATATATGGCTGCCATCGTTCATTAGAGAAGAGATTGACGACTCATCGTTGATGCCTTTCAGTCCCCTAATACATATCTATATATGATATATATGCTTATCGGACTTCGTTATTATTATTCGCTTGGATTATGATTCGGGCATACGAGCTTTTCCGCCGGACAATCATTTAGTTCTCTCTCTCTCTCTCTCTTTCTTTCTCTCTTTCTCTCTCTCTTTCTCTCTCTCTACATTCGCGTATAATATTCCTCTCCTGCTTATATCCGGACGCCATTATATGTTTATACGTTATGTACATAATACACCCTTCGATGTATACGGCAGACGACGTGACAGCGATACTAGGATCGATTTCCGGTATATTTTCGTTTCGATTTCCATATCGCGACCGGACTTTATCCCCACCAAAATCAACCATAAAACATGTCGAAGAATGAATGTTAAAATAAATTCTACTATACGTTCAATTCGGCTTATATGGCTCTCCGATACTTCGTAGAAAAGTTACGAGACGCACAGGACGCATATTTTAGTTCGATGGAATTTCACATTTTCGTTATCGCACCGATGCATATCGCATCGTGTCCTGAGATGCGAATTTTCAATTTTATTTTTTTTAAATTTTTTTCGAGCAAGCAATCGTAAGCAAATTGCAAGAAGTGATGTAAAGTCTTTCTGCGAAGAAATGTCCAAAATAAGGTATCTTAATTTTTTTACCAACAGCTGTATTTTCTATGAAAGTGATAGAGAGAGAGAGAGAGAGAGAGAGAGAGAGAAAATTATAGCACAAAAAGTATTTCATCTCCCCCCGTCCTCTCTTGCATTAATGTTGGAGCTATTAATAAATAATCGCATAAGTGTGCGGTGGTTGCGAGCAAAAGCCTCTCGTTTTATGCGTCGGTCTCGTATAGAGTGCCCCCGTGATAACGCATATCCCATATAGTGGCACCAGGCTATGCTCTCTGCGCGGACCAAAAGCCAATAAATAAATTGGATTTGCCCGATCGGCTTTCTATACTCTTACTTTCTCTCTCTCTCTCTCTCTCTCTCTCTCTCTCTCTCTCTCTCTCTCTCTCTCTCTCTCTCTATCTCTCATTCCCAATCTCTCGCTACAAATGAGATCAGCGATTTTGCCCATCAGCATAATCAGTCGGGGATTATGTATATAAGGTTATACATATTGCCTTATATATCGCATGACTAAAACCTCTTCTACTTTCCTTAAAAAAAAGTCATGTATTCCCCTTGATCGTGTTTCTCACATCAGCCATCTGTGTCTGAAATTCACATCTAATGTTACACATTCCTTTATCCACAATCTTTCCGTAAGCTTTCTCAGTAACATGATTTCTCGATTGATAAATCAAATGCCTGTTGATAATGACAATGAATTTTAATATTTCAAGAAAAAATTTAAATGCACTTTTGACGCAATTCTTGAGTCAATTGAAATGGATTTACTTGAACAGAGAGAAAATTTTCGATGACTCGGAAAATTAATTATCAATATTTCTTTGTTACATCGACAATAAGATCGAATTTTTGATTCACAGGAAAGTTGACGACAATGATATAAAAAAAAAAAGTATCCTTGACTCAAATAGAGCTGGATAAAAGTCGAGTATCAAATTCGGAGATTTGACGCATCGTCGAATCTCGGAATTTTATGCCATACACACTTTAGATTTACGGCGATGAACCGGAAGTGACTTTAACCTGACCCTAAAGCCCTCACCGCTAACAGTTGATACTTTGACTATCGTATGTTCCTTTTGAAACCCAACAACTTTTGTCTGAATGTTTGTTTTTTTTTTTTAATCAGACCAACGGGTCTCAAGGTATTTCACTATTACTGGATTTTTCACGTCAAATGGAACTTTTTATGAAACAAACATTTAAAATGTCAAGCTCTCAACCCATGAAAGTATAAATTTTGGCCTCAAAAATCACCTCCGTATAGAGGGGGATCGCTGACAAATAAGTCGAAGAGGTTCCATTGTTTTTTATACACATAAAATGTCCAATGAGGCACCTTTTACACTCAATTGACAGCCAAGCTCCCTTCACAAGGTGTATTTTAAACTTCAAATGTACACTCCCAAATCATTAACATCAGGGTAAAAAAAAAAAACTCAAAAATGAAAGACTCTAAATACACATGTCCGCGTCGCGTGGTGCATTTGAGTATCAACTGTCGGTGTTGCCACGCGGGAGCTCGAGTAAAATATCTCTCGCGCACGGTAGCCTTCCGGTTTGATGCATTCAGCGCTTTATGCACATGTATATATTTAACGCGCGGTGGCATTTAAGTCCCCTGCGCGCTTGTGGCCCAGCGCGTCCTCGCGGTGTTAGTAACGAATACATGTACAGTCATTTCTCTCCTCGTTTCTCCTCGTTTCTCCACGTTTCGTCGTCTTTGTCGTCTTTGTCGTCGTCGTCGTCTACAGAGCTCGCGCATGCATCCCTCTTAAGTTTCCCGCATGTAAACCGTGTAACAGCGTGTCGAATATCTCTCGACGGTTTACACGCCGTGAGCGTGACTTCCAACGGCTTCGCATCGTTGAGAAGCTACCGGCTATAGAGCAGCGCTTGTTATACGAACGCGATATATACGTAAATTTTCCCTTTTTTTTTCCCCCCCTTTTCTTTTTTTATCTTTCTCTTTGCTCGTCGTAACGTGTATCGCGAAGATGAGGCAGCCCGAGAACTGCACACCGCGGTGCATATAACCTTCGTGTTTATGTATATAAAAGCGCGGTACAACTGCAATTCAGGAGCCTTTTGTCGTTTCCCTCTCATTACTCCTCTCTCTCTCTCTCTCTCTCTCTCTCTTTATAGCCTCATGCAATTTATATTTCTGGATCCAAAGTGTACATTTTAGGCATTTTTTTTCGTAATTTCAATGCGACGACGATGATCCATATCTTGGCTCGAGGGATTTCAATTATCAGACAAAATTCAAGTTTCAAACTTTACCATACTATAGCCTAAACTCATTAACATACTATAGCCATGTAGATAGAACACTCATATAATTATAGAAAACAGAATTGGCAACTATTATACTTTATTGAGATATAAGTTTTGATATTGAAATTGAACTGCTTCAAAAGCTTCTGAAAAAAGAAGTTACGAATTTTACAGTTTGTATATCGAGTGTCGAAAGAAATTATAGCGAAAAAAAATTCATGCAATTAAATTGAATGCTCTTGCATTTCATGGCATATTTTTTCTTCGATGCGAAATTTAATGCGTGTGTACATGCATAAATAGGAAAAAAAAAAAAAAACGAATCCGGCACTATTAGTTCCGCGTTAGTTTTCCAGACACGACACGTGTAAAACTATCGATAAATATATATATGCTCGTACAAACGATTATCATTCGGTGATTATAGCGAAGCTCATGAAATCGATTATATAATAATAGGCTCGTGTAAATTCTATTCACACGGGCGCGCAACTCCCGCGACAATAATGCGCAGCTTTTACGGCTTTTCCGAGTTGCTATATATATATACATGTGCCCCTAGTCTCGTGCGCCGTTCGTGATCCGTGAAGCCAAATCTATATAGGGGATTTTCGCGCTCGATTCGATAAGCCCATCGCGTGCGTTCGCGATCGGTGAAGAGCAAAACGAATTATATTGAACGATTCGCCGCGATCAGAGGTCTCGCAATTTTTATTATACCCTGGGTTTTGATATCGTCATTAAAATAATAATAATTGAAGCAAGTATACTCGTTCCAATTGTCCAACGCTCGTCATTTAATCATCGCTCGATCAATCGGTCAATTTTTTTTACTCCCATTTTTTATTATTTTATCGTCATTTATCAATTTTATCGTATATACGTGTGTCGCAAGCGGTATAATGAAAAAGACGATAAAGAGAAACGAGTATACTTCACTACCGGCAGTAAATAAAGTCTCGTAACGACATATTATTGTTATTATTATTTTTTTTTTAATTTCAATGACGCTCTCTGTCATGAAATCGATAACGGTCTCTCTCTCTCTCTCTCGCGCAAAAAGGCTTTCTGAGTGACAGTGAAATCGAGTTCACATCACCAGGGAGTGAGCGCAGCGTTGTGTATTATATTTATACATCATTATACGTATGCGATATAGAACACACATAATAATTTCGTTTGCGCTCCGATCCCCGATGTTGATTAAGTGTAATGCACCGGCGTGGCAAATTGCGGAGACCATAAATGCGATTATCAGAGGCCTCTCAATTTTTTTTTTTTTTCTTTCTTTTTTTTTAATTCTCGCTCCACCATCCCGCCCAAGTGCGTGCATCGAGTTATACCGCGCATACATGCGGAGTTTGGTTAGTCACGCGATATTTTTCGGACCGGGGAAATGACCGATTATTCGCGTCTCTGTCGTTCTCTCTTCGACGTTATACGTCGTATATATATATATCTATATTTATTTGTATCGGAATTTTTTTTTTGCATTTTTATTTCGCACACGCAGAGCGCGATATTAATTTTTGCCGAAGGGAACTTTTTGGAAGAGTAATTTTCGTGGTTTCTTAAAATAAATATCGAGGTAAAGAATTTTCTAATTTGCGTGCCCCCGCTGCTGCTCTTTTTTTTTCCACTTGAAGAGATCTTAATGTATATTTATATCGGAATTTTTGTACCGCTCGTGCTTATTGGACACGTGAGGCAAAACGATTTTTGCCCCGAGGGAATTTTTCGAACGGCGTTTCTTCGAAAAATAAACAAAGTCGAAGAACTTTTCGATAAAACTCTTTGAGTGAACTTTTTCATTTTTTTTTGTTTTTTTTTTCGCTTAACTATACGGGAACGTATAGCGTGATATTCATGAGAAAACTTTTGAAATTTCATCCCTTAAACGGCAAAGTCGCGATTAATTCAGATCGCTGAAAGCTTTAAAGTCCAAGAATGAAATTTAGAATTTGAGAGAAAGGTCTGCGATGACCTTTTCTGGTTGCCTGTAAACATTTTTTTTTCGATACCGCTGTATCTGATGGACGTCATCGTCGTGCCATTCTCGCTGAAGTGCAAGCTAACACGTTGCACTTGCCTTTCCACCAGTATATTGCCATCCGCGTGTGGACTTGATGATTTTTTGCCTCGTGTCTCGTTTCATGCTCTTGCGCCTTCGGTCGTGTTTGTATACGTGCCTGTCGCGTGCGTCCGGTCCACTTGCTCTTATAATATGTGCGCGTGTTCGTATATGACGTTCCATATAGTACCGAGCTCAACCAAGATCGTTTTGGCCCGTTGTGCCATAAAGTACACACGCTCGACGAGTCACTTGTTTCCTGTCGTGTGATCGGAATTCTTTTTTTTTTTCAAACTGTTTACTGGCATTTATTCACTGCCACATTATGCCCCTGCGTACGTGCATCTCGGCAATCACGACCCTTTTCGCGTCATCCTTGACACTTATGGATGCACATTTTTGCACGCATATGAAGATGCGCGAATGGTTGGATCGAGCATTTTCTACCCTCGCTCAAACCCAACCCAACTCACTCACTCAACCAAAAAAAAAAAAAATGTATACAGGTCTGAGGTGCTCTGCTTGATCTTTTTACTTTTAATCGGCCTTAATCGATTACTAAAAGTCGATACTTAATCTCTACCGGAAGAAAAGCATTTCGAAAAAGTCTACCGAATCACAAGTCTATCGCAGACTTTAGCAGCGCTTAACTTCACTGTCCAATAACAGCTCTACCGCAATAAAGTTTTCGCCTAAAATCTCTACCCAATTACAAGTATACCAGACAACATAACTCTACCCCATCCATGGCTGATTGTAAGTTACCGGAAAATTTCCTGAAGAACTCGCAGAATAATCTTTCGATAAATCAACCATTAGCCCGCCGGAGAGTCTGCTATTCTGTAGACTTGTAATTGGGTAGAGATGTCAGCGGAAAACATCATTCCGGTAGAGTTGTTATTGGGATAATGAAGTCAGACAATCGCTCGTATCTGGCAGATTTGTTTTCCGGTAGAGTCGTAATTTCGTAGGATAGAAATTGACGATCCGCTTCCTTATCGCCAGCTTGTTAGGCTGATAGGAGACAACTCTACCCGATAACTTCACTATCCGATAAACATCTCTACCGGAATAAAAGCATTTCGAAAAAGTCTACCGAATAACAAATCTACCGCAGACTTTAGCAGCGCTTAAATTCACTGTCGAATAACATCTCTACCGGAATAAGACTTTCGTCCAAAATCTCTACCCAATTACAAGTATACCAGACAACATAACTCTACCCCTCCATGGCTGATTGTAAGTTACCGGAAAATTTCCTGAAGAACTCGCAGAATATTCTTTCGATAAATCAACCATTAGCCCGACGGAGAGTCTGCTATTCTGTAGACTTGTAATTGGGTAGAGATGTCAGCGGAAAACATAATTCCGGCAGAGTTGTTATTGGGGTAATGAGGTCGGACAACCGCTCGTATCTGGCAGAGTTGTTTTCCGGTACAATCGTAATTTCGTAGGGTTAGTTCGGAGAGCCTCAGCTCCGATAGAGACGTTTTTGGATAATGAACTTTCGGTTAGAGTTGTAAATGTGCCGATATGTCAAGTAACTCTGAGATTCTCGGTTGCTTGACTCGTCGTTTTGTATGAGCAGCGAACTGCGAGAATTTACGACTTCTAGGTCGATCGACAAGCCGAAGCCCCCGCGATGACTCCGGTCGAAAATTAATTTGTTTTTTGCTTTTCTTACAGGGCCCACCGCAACCCGGTCAGCCTTTCAAATTCACGGTCGGCGAGTCGTGCGACAGAATCAAAGAGGAATTCAATTTCCTTCAGGCTCAGTATCACAAGTAAGTTTTTTTCTTTTACTGTAAAAAATACCAAAATTTTTAGGATCGTTGAAAATTCATTTTCCTCAGCCTCCGAGATTTGGGAATATATTCAATTTTTTTTGCCAAATTACATTCAGTTTTATAAAAGTCAAATAAAAATACAAAGAGTACTTGAATATTGGATGAGAATTTAATTCGAATTTTGTCACACCGAACCACACGCAGCTGTGAAGAAAGAAAAAAACGATACAGGCGAAGCCTCTGCCCTGACTTTACACGGTAAAGACGTGTAAATTTTTTGCCCAAACGCCTGTGAGCGATGACGCAGGTTCCTATTTATTTTGAAAAACAAACAAACGTGCTGTATCCAGAATCGAGAGGTACATTTCGTGACGATGAATTTTTTTTTTAAAGCGTTAAAAACAAAATAATTCGTAAAAATAAAAAATAAAAAAAAAACCGAGGAAAAAATACGAAGGAAAAGTAAAAAAAAAAAATTATTACATATTCTTTGTTTCAACCTACAGAAAATTTATTGATTACCGTACAAAAAGTCTATCGATCAAATTTAAATCTCGATCTCGAGCAACGAAGAAGGTAAATCTCGTTTTAAATTTGGTTATTGAGATTTTTCTTTCCACCTAATGGCAAAAAAAAAAAGAATAATAATTACACTGCGAAGCGGTGACAGAATATTTGCAAATATTTCAAGGCACTCGTATAAAATTATTGACAAAATATTAACACATTGTTCGGAAAACGGAAAAATCAATTTAAAATAATCCTTTTGAGACGAGAAAAGGAAAAAAAAAAAATAGAATTGCAGCCCAATCGATTTAGTCCTCGAATGCCCTTTGCATGTACTCTTCTTCCCAAATCCCTCGTTCTCTTGAGCCTCGTGAATTCCCCATCGTGTTTACCGGCATATATACACGTATATATACGCAGAGTATAAGGGTGCAAACACACGCGGGACATAGCCGCTTCGTGGACGAGTAGGCAAAAGGGGTTCCGGTCGTCCGGACCACCGCGGATAATTGTTTGCCCGACCGGAAGCTATGAATATAGTAGAATCTGCCCCAACGGAGCCCGTGTGTGTACATTCTGCGATCACGTGCACTCGCATTCTCTCGTTTTCGTTACGTATATACGCGTGTGCGTTGGTGTGTGTGTGCACGTTTGTGCACATTGCCCGAGAGATTTCACATCGTTTTGTTCTCGCTTTTATCAACCCCCATTGCAGTCGAAATGTACTCGGGAGCTTAACTATATCGTTTACCTGCGTGTGGTTTCTTCACCGTGTGCTCTGCATATATATAATATATATGTGTGTGCCATTCGATCATTTTGCTTTCGAGATATTTAACCTTTGCTCCAATCGAAATTTGACATAAATTAAGCCTTGGATTTTACGTGAATTCTCTGTATACTTCCGGTTTCAGGATTTGTTCTTCGATTAAATTGTTATCCAAGAATTGTGTTTATTTGTTTTTTGTTTTTATTTTTTTTTTTTTTTTGTCGCCGTCTGCGAATGACATTGAATTTACTCCAAAATTTCATGTAAAAATTTACTCCAAAATTTCATGTAAAAATTTACTCCAAAATTTCATGTAAAAATTTACTCCAAAATTTCATGTGAAAATTTACTTTGAGATTTTATGTAAAAAATTACTCCAAAATTTCATGTAAAAATTTACTCCAAAAATTTCATGTAAAAATTTACTCCAAAATTTCATATGAAAATTTACTCCAAAATTTCATGTAAAAATTTCAGTCTCATCAACCGAATTTTTTGCGTTAATTTTTTCTTTCCTTTGCAATTTTCAATATTTGATCTACGATCAAAATAAAATGACGATTATTTTAATCCCTGGACGCGAGAAAAAAAAAAATTGTAAAACAAAAAAATATGAATTAATATTCTTTACATCGTGGATATGAATTATTAAAATGATTAGATCGTTTCACGATGTTTATTAAAAAAATTAAAAAAAAAAAAATCCTCATTTCAACTTTAGCGGAAACAATTATTGGTATTTGTGTATTTTGCTTTATATGAATTGTTCTAATCCGCATTTAAATGTATATTCAATGGACTTGAAAATGGTAATATTTGTGAACATTTTTTTTTTAGGATATCGACGATTAATTGACTTTCTTGTTCCCCCTTTTATACAGCCTTAAATTGGAGTGCGAGAAACTGGCCAGTGAAAAAATAGAGATACAGAGGCATTATGTGATGGTAAGCCGCGTGAAAAATTAACGCATAATCAAAACAAAAAAACCATACACTCATACACACAGACACACACACACACACATACACAGATTCAAGAAAAAAAAATACATTCACATGAATCATTATTCGACACAAAGTGACTGATCTCATGAGTATTTGAGAGAAAAAAAGCACGCACTAACACGAATGTCACGTATCGCACATGTTGTTTAAACATTCGACATCTGAAGTATCGGGGAAAAATGGTTACGTGTAAATAAAATTCCATTACTCATGTCGCAATTGTTCAATCGTTCCCCGAGTACCGAGAAGAGAGAAATGAATCGGTGATTAAAAAAAAAAAATGTTTTAAATCTCCTGTGTACAACACGTGTAATGCAATGTCCAGCAGCACTTTGGATAATTTTCGTACCGATGCAGATGTCAAGCTGTTGCCATGAAGCGAAGAGTATAAATTTTTCATTGTTGATGCTCTCTGTCTCTTTCTCTCTCTGTCTCTCTCTCTCTCTCTCTCTCTCTCTCTCTCTCTCTCTCTCTCTCTCTCTCTCTCTCTCTCTCTCTCTCTCTCTCTCTCTCTCTTTCATTCGCTAATTTTACGTTTTTTATATCATACGACTGGCTTGCTGTGCAGAAAAATCCACACCAAACCTATCTGTAATTCGTCTTAAAATGTGATTAACGACATCATGTCCCTTGCAATCGCATTCTTATGACAATGAAAAAAGAGAGGAGGTCATATTTTCTAATTTTTTTACTCAAAATTCCATTTGAATTTCGAACGAAAAAATTCTTATCAGTAATTTAAAAAAAAAAAAATGATGCAGTTTTGCTCAATTTTATGAACTTAACGAGCAGGAGACATTCTCTTTTTGACAATTATTTTTCAAATAATAAAAAAAAAAATTCTTTTTCATTCGATAAATCCAACGAGCACGAGCTCTCATGAAACTTCTCTTTTTCGTACTTGATGCAATTATTTTGCAAAATTATAATTCATTAAATTGTATAAAAGTCATTTCATGCACAATTTTTTTCTTTTATAATTTAATCAAATTATCTTTAAAATTATCATCGAACGAAATAATTGAAAAAAAAAAAAAATTCACAAATCTTTACAAATGTACATGAGTGATTTTCTCTCGTAAAATAAAATTTTTTTCTTTCTACCGAACAAAACTTTCTTCTTTCAGCTTGAGACAAATGTATGTGCGAAAAGAAAAAAAAAAAAACGAATTTAAAGCAGCTCGTTAACCACCGATTGAACGAAAAGTTCCTTAATCACATTTTTCGCATATACTTTTTTGCTTTACGAGAAACGTGTGCGTCGTAAAAAAAAAAAACTTGGTCCATTGTGAAAGTTTTCACGTTGGTGGAAGAGAAAAAGTTACGTACAGCTACGAGATTAACGATGCACGAAGAGTGCCAAAGCGTCGCTAGTTTCGCAGCCATATTACGGAGTAATAGCCCGCGAGTATTAAAGTACGTACAAAAAAAAAGGGGGAAATCATATGCTATGTTATGTTGGATAGTTGATATTTATTTCGCACGAAAAAATACACACACACAGGTCTGAGGTGCTCTGCTTGACGGAATTTTCACATTTTTCGATTTGCCCGCAACCGTACAAAAAGAAATCGACGATCCTCTTGCTTATCGCCAGCTTTTCACGCTGATAAAGAGACGACTCTACCCGAAAACTTCACTATCCAATAATATCTCTATCGGAAGAAAAGCATTTCGAAAAAGTCTACCGCAGACTTTAGCAGCGCCTGACTTTACTATCCAACAACAGCTCAACCGGAATAAGACTTTTGCCCAACACCTCTACCCAATTACAAGTATACCAGACAACATAACTCTACCCCTCCATGGCTGATTGAAAGTTACCGAAAAATTTCCTGAATAACTCACAGGATAATCTTTCGATAAATCAACCATCAGCCACACCGGAGACACTGCTATTCTGTAGACTTGTAATTGGGTAGAGATATCAGCGGAAAACATCATTCCGGTAGAGTTGTTATTGGGATAATGAGGTAAGACAATCGCTCGTATCTGGCAGATTTGTTTTCCGGTAGAGTCGTAATTTCGTAGGATAGAAATTGATGATCCGCTTCATTATCGCCAGCATGTTAGGCTGATAGGGGACAACTCTACCCGAAAATTGCACTATCCGATAACATCTCTACCGGAATAAAAGCATTTCGAAAAAGTCTACCGAAACACAAGTCTACCGCAGACTTTAGCAGCGCTTGACTTCACTGTCGAATAACATCTCTACCGGAATAAAACCTTCGCCCAAAATCTCTACCCAATTACAAGTATACAAGACAACATAACTCTACCCCTCCATGGCTGATTGAAAGTTACCGAAAAATTTCCTGAATAACTCACAGGATAATCTTTCGATAAATCAACCATCAGCCACACCGGAGACACTGCTATTCTGTAGACTTGTAATTGGGTAGAGAAGTCAGCGAAAAGCATCATTCCGGTAGAGTTATTATTGGGATAATGAGGTCAGACAATCGCTCGTATCTGGCAGATTTGTTTTCCGGTAGAGTCGTAATTTCGTAGGATAGAAATTGACGATCCGCTTCATTATCGCCAGCATGTTAGGCTGATAGGGGACAACTCTACCCGAAAATTGCACTATCCGATAACATCTCTACCGGAATAAAAGCATTTCGAAAAAGTCTACCGAAACACAAGTCTACCGCAGACTTTAGCAGCGCTTGACTTCACTGTCGAATAACATCTCTACCGGAATAAAACCTTCGCCCAAAATCTCTACCCAATTACAAGTATACAAGACAACATAACTCTACCCCTCCATGGCTGATTGAAAGTTACCGAAAAATTTCCTGAATAACTCACAGGATAATCTTTCGATAAATCAACCATCAGCCACACCGGAGACACTGCTATTCTGTAGACTTGTAATTGGGTAGAGAAGTCAGCGAAAAGCATCATTCCGGTAGAGTTATTATTGGGATAATGAGGTCAGACAATCGCTCGTATCTGGCAGATTTGTTTTCCGGTAGAGTCGTAATTTCGTAGGATAGAAATTGACGATCCCCTTCATTATCGTCAGCTTGTTAGGCTGATAGGAGACAACTCTACCCGAAAATTTCACTATCCGATAACATCTCTACCGGAATAAAAGCATTTCGAAAAAGTCTACCGAAACACATCAAGTCTACCGCAGACTTTAGCAGCGCTTGACTTCACTGTCGAATAACATCTCTACCGGAATAAAACCTTCGCCCAAAATCTCTACCCAATTACAAGTATACAAGACAACATAACTCTACCCCTCCATGGCTGATTGAAAGTTACCGAGAAATTTCCTGAATAACTCACAGGATAATCTTTCGATAAATCAACCATCAGCCACACCGGAGACACTGCTATTCTGTAGACTTGTAATTGGGTAGAGAAGTCAGCGAAAAGCATCATTCCGGTAGAGTTATTATTGGGATAATGAGGTCAGACAATCGCTCGTATCTGGCAGAGTTGTTTTCCGGTAGAGTCGTAATTTCGTAGGGTAGTTCGGAGAGTCTCAACTCCGATATAGACGTTTTTTCGGTTAGTGAAGTTTCGGGTAGAGTTGTTAATATGTGCCTATATGCCAACTAACTCTGAGATGTTCGGTTGTAAAAGTCGCTAATTTCGCAGCCACATTACGGAGTATCAAACCCGCGAGTATTAGAATACGTAGAAAAAAAAAAAGGAAAATTATATGTGTATGCGGATAGTTGATATTTATTTAGCACATAGCGCTCGTACAAGTGAGACTGGAGCCCTTGATTTTTTTTTCCCCCGTTAAAGTCCGTGTCCATCGGCTTTCGAATGTCGCCTGTTGCACTTACCAATGTCTAGCTTACACGTGCGATTTCCTGCTTGTTCTGTACGCAGTATTAAGTTGGAGCTGGAGAAACTCGCCCAGGAGAAGACCGAGATGCAGCGCCACTACGTCATGGTGAGTCTGTGTGTGTGTGTGTGTGTGTGTATAAGCTGCGGACAAACAAAGGGCTCTGTTAGTTAACACGATTTGCATTGCAAGAAAATCCCTGCCTGCTCGTTTTACTCGGCGATATATGTAGAATTTTTTTAAATTTATTTATTAAACAATTTTTTTTTGCTCCACTAGAATTCGAACTTTTACGAAAAATAATCACTCCTCCTGTTTCCTCGTTAATTAGATAATTTTTCTTTCTCCATATTTTCATGCCAATCAGTTTAAAATGTCCCAAAACGTTCGAAAATAAAAAATTTTCAAACAACTTTTTTATGCTCTCTAACTTTCGTAAATTTGAAGCTATCGAGCCGAAACTTTTTACACAAATAGTCCCGGGGACAAGGATAATTGGCATTGAATTTGGCTGGAATCGCTCAAAGGGCGAAGATTTTAGAAAATTTTGAAATTTTCGAAAAAAATTTTTAGGTGCTCTATCTTTCGTAAATTTGAGGATTTTGAGCTAGAACTTTTTTAAACCAATAGTCCAGGGAGCAAGTATGTTCGGTAGAAAATTTGGCAAAAATCAGGTAAGGAGTTCGGAATTTACAAAATTTAACGCATTTTGTTTTATTTTGTGGATGCTTTGACCATCAACGCCTCGGAAAATTTGAGGCTAAATTTATAATTTTCACTCTGTTCGTATTTTTTTTTTTTTCATCGATTTACAATTTGGAGAAAAATTCAATGTCTTTTAGTCATACAGATTTTAATCAATTATTCATAATTATTGAATATTCGTATCATCAAATTTATAAAAAAAAAATATTTGTTATTCCTTTGAATTAAAAGAAAAATATAAATACTACGTGTGTTTTTTTTCTCCGAAATTCACATATTGAATTTAACCATTTGGTTCATTGATCGATCGATCAATCGATCGCCGATTTTTTTTCGAATATCATAAATTTTGTTTATGCAAAAAATTTTGAATATCGCAGAGAAATTAAAAATTTAATTGCCCAATTATTCGCGTTCAAATTCTCGTAACGCGACTCGCGTATGAACTCTCTCCCCGTTTCATTTCGGTCGTGTATAGCCCCTCGTACTTTTTTGCCCTCGTTAGCGCGCTAATTCGACGAGAAATTTTTGTACCATACCCTCCATTATCAACGCGCGTAGAGCGCGCACGGTCTTTCCGGTGGCGATAGAAAAATTATATAAAAATAACACAGCTGAATCCGAAGGCACTTTTTGTGTGTTGATCCGTGCGTCATCTTGAAAGAGGCTCCTCGGCTTAATGAGCTCGATTGAAAGGAGCCCTCTCGCGCATACAATGACTTTTTAGTATATGAGAATTTCCATGCTCGTAAAACGTCGTTACGCGAGGAAAAAAAAAAGAAAAGATGTTGTCATCGTCTAAATAGGCGAGAAGAGTTTCGCGTTCAATGAGCTCGTTTATTAACGTACACACACACACAAATTCACGAACTCTCTTAATATATATATATATATATATATATATTCTGTCCAACGTTCCTCTAAACTCTTTAGAAAAAAAAATTACTTCAATTACGAATTTTTTTTCATCAGTTTCAACTATTAAAAAATTTTAATTTTTGGTTGAGGTGCCAGAGCAAAATTTCCATATTCATGGGTTGAACAAGCCAGTGAATATGAGACGTATACAAGTGAATGAACGAAATTACACATTTGTCTGACTCGAGTCAATCCATCGAAACAAAAATGCACAAAATAAGCATTATATAAAGACAAAGCGTTGTTCATTCGCAGTTTCTTAACCGTTCACTCGCGATATTTTTATGCTATTCGATCTTCTTGATACCGATTTATGCGCATTGGTATTCTATTGAATTACAGTTATTTCTCGACGTATCTTTTCATTCACTTTTATCACTTTTTATATTCCTAACAAAAACAAAAGAGAGATAGAAAGGGAGAAAGGAATGCTCGAACTTGGCAACCTTTTCAGTGCTCTCGACTTCAGTAAGAAAAGAAACGAGTCCGTTGGTTTCTCGCCTTTTCCCAACACCGCGTGAAAAGGAAACTAATAGAATCTCGCTTTCCTTTCTCCTTCTCCTCCTCCTCCTCGTATTTCTATCTCGCTCCGAAAGATTTCCGGCCAGTTTGACCGCGCTGGTAACGTTTATCCCCGAATACAATGTGGCATGGGGTAAAATGTTGACGCTCCTTTCCAACCCCTCCTGTCGTCACAGACTTCATTACTCTCTTGTTACAGCTCTTCTTCTTCTCATTTCTCTCTCTCTCTCTCTCTCTCTCTCTCTCTTTCTTTCTCTCTCCTTTCTCTTCCTCTTTGTTTCTCTAACATTTGCCATTGTCACAGAACTCGGTTTTTTGCTCTTTTCCTTTACAGCCCAAGCACGATATCCTTATAGACGTTTGCTATGTCAGTTCTACTCTTGCTCTCTCCCTCTCTCTCTCTCTATCTTGTTTTCTCTTTTTTTGCTCGTTTCCTCTCGACGATTTGTTTTCCGGCGACGCCGGCATCGTCGTTCGTGAAACGACTCTTGCGATGTTGAGTATACTTTGTACGAGACATATCCGGCTATAAAATCACAGGAGAATAATCGAAGATGAAAACCGACGACGATTCAAAAGTCACGAAAAATAATTCTCCAACACAATAATCGTTACTTTTTAAATAATTAATAAACTGTTTTTTTTTTTCCTACTCGAACAATGCCCACTTTTCACATCCTCGAGAAATCTTTTTCCGTCACGAAGTCTTTTTTAATGCAAACAACGAACAACAAACTTTAAACTTTATTTTCTTTTGGAGTATCTTTGTTGCGCAACTGCGTCATCGCAGAGGCCGAAAATACAGTCAAATCCCGGTCCTTGTTCACTCTCAGGACCGAAGGTTTCAGTCTCTGTTCACGAAACAGCTGACTGTCGAGAAAAACGCTCGTCCAATCGCGAAAGAGTTGCAGGTCCGTATCGATTGACTTTATGCCCCCGCGGGCACAAATGCGTTACAAAATTATGATAATTTTCTATAAAACTTTTCTCAATACGGCACTGCGGAACGGCGAACAGGGACTGAAGTTGGACAGGGACCGAGGTTTGACTGTGTATTTTTTTTGTTTTTCTCATGAATAATTTATGACGAAGATTGCAGAAGACAAAAATATCAATTTAGAAAGTTTCGACACTCGTATTGATGAACAAAATGTTTTTTTTTTTTTTTGAAAAAAAATGTGAAATTTGGTTCGGAGTTTTTTCGTTTTGCCCTGCGATAGGATAGAAAGAGAGAAAAAAAAAAATTAAAATTCATCAAACCTGGCTGACTATAGTTCATTTGACCTGGAATTCTCCATATAGTTATGGTACAAACCATTGAGTAGATTGCGGTGTTTATACGAGAGTCAAAAGAGATAGAGCGAGAGAGAGAGAGAGAAAGAATTTTAAAAATGCGAAGCAGACAATAGTCCGGGATTCGCGACTCTCGCAGCTTCCACAGCGCAACGGAGCATTAAGCCTTTACGACTCTTTCATGTAATTGTCGTGCCCGTGAAGTTTTACGACCGCCACCGGGCATATCGTCGAAATGTGCTGTGCTGGGGTAAAGCACGTAAACACCAATGCCATATATATATATATATATATATATATATATATATATATATATATATATATATATATATATATGTATACATAAGTATATTTATGTATGTAGCGGAATGGGTAAACGTGAACCAACCGCGTTGGTACTTCGTGTAAGTGATTGCGCGAGCAAGCAGCCGAGCAAGAAAATAGCACAGAGTACCTCCCCAGTAGCACTCAAGACATTTTTCCTTGCTTTTCCCCTTCCATCTCTCTCTCTCTCTCTCTTTCTCTCTCCGTTTCTCATTTTTTGCTTCCATCTTTTTCCCCACAGTCGTTTCTCGCAGAGCAAACAAAAAAAGCACCGATGAATAATCGCTCTTGTCCATTGTAAAAGATAATTCTGAAATTATAAATTTTCTTTCGAAGCCTGAGCAGGCTTGAAGTATGAAAAAAAAAAATGAGTCATCAATGATTTATTTGGCTAATATAATCGATTTATTGTATCAAAATTTATGTAAATTGATTGAAATAGGTTGAAACTATTTGATTAATTAACAAAAAATACATTATTTCAGTCTAAAAATTTAATATCGAATGTTCAATTGAATTCAATGGTAATATAATGCTTCTTTGTAATATCCCCGAGTATTGTGTCTCAATTCAATGTCCATATACGTATATTCCATCGTTTACCCGCGGTACATAAACGCTCATGGCCATATTTTCAGTATTCTCGAAGGGTGATGTAGTCCAGCAATGGGATATCAGAATATATATTGTATACTATAGAGAGAGAGAGTGTGATGAGACAATAAGGGACGTATAGAAGGAAACGAGGGAGGATAAATAAATTGGGTGGATCGCGGTATAAAGAGAGGGTTCGAAGGCTTGGATTATTCTCTGTTCTGGCAATGTCGCGCGGTATAATATTATAATCCATGTAGACGAAGAGTTTATGCCCGATTATTCGTGGATGAATCCGTAAGCTCTCTGTCGTGCGTGAGCCCTGGTCGCGATGTTCGACGAAATATCGTCCAGCCATCACAGGAGCCTCGAATAGATAAATATATCTGTATATTTATATATCCGTATTATATACGACGAAATTTCAATGGAAAAAAAAAATATATATATATACTTTTTCTTGATGAAATAATTATTAATAATTCTTTTGAATAATTTTCAATATTCATTACATCACCTAAATATAATCATTGAAATTTATTCTCAACTTGAAAATAAAAATGGTTCTTTTAATGCCTTTATGATAATTTTTTGTAATTATTTTTGACTAATGTAATTTTGAATGATCTTACGAGCTTTTTTTTGTCGAGAGAAATTTTAAGAAGTCCCCTGACTCACGAATTGTGGCTAAAGAGGGGAAAAAAAAAAAAACAAAAATAAAATTTGGAAAGCTTTTTTTCCCGTTTTTTTCGAATTTCTTTTTAATCAGCCACCGCGTTCCGGAACAAAATTACTGGGGAAATGATTTTGTTTTTCTCAATTAAAAATCGTCAGATATGAAATTTGGTTCAGGATCGAGTACACCCTTCGAATAAAAGACCAATCGATTTTTCATCAAAATTAAAACATTTAAAAAATATGATGTTATTCGATAATCAATATTTTTTTAGACAATTATTTGTTGCAATTTTATGAAAAACAAAAAAAAACGAAAAATTTCATTTTCATTGGCTTTTCCATTCAAGAATACGAAATTTTTCTGATCACTTAAGCGGCTGTTTTACAGCGTCGAATTATAAACGTATATGTCAATGCAGCAGCAACGATTCACAACCCGTAGGATCTCTTTCACTGAACCGAGAAACTATCCTCTCGGCGCCGAGTATAGCTGGCGCCCCCCTCCCCCGGCGCAGTTCATTAATTAAAGACCAATTTACTTCCGAGGCGTGAAATACCCGCGCCTTCGGGCACCGGCAAAGAGCCCGAGAGTTCCGGATTTCTCCGAGTTACCGGTGCCCACACTTTCAGCCCTCTCGCGCTCTGTATAAAGTTTCTTCGCCCCCTCCCCCCTTTTTTTTTCTTTCCCCGACTCTCACCCCGCTCTCGATCTGCACCCTTTAACTGCTCAGAGGGTACAAATTTACTTGACGTTTTTTTTTCTCTCGCTCACTCGAACGTTCGTTTCCGGAAATTGCCACTACGCGCTTGGAATTGTATCAACGGTGTTCGCATTTAGCTCTTAATCGGGCTTCCCTTCCCTTCTTTTTTCGCAAATAAAAATAAATTAGGGCCTTGAAAATATGTTGTTTCGTTCTTTTTTTTTTTATTCCAATTATTAAAATATATATCGAATTTCTTTTTTTTTTTTCATTTTTATTATCAAATTTGATCGCTATCGTTCCACAGTGTTCTTGAATTTTTTTTCCTTGTCTCTTTTTTTTTTTTTACGAAATATTAAAAGAATTTGAAAACAAAAATTACGTGTCATTGAAAATTTATTCCTTCGTACTTTTCTATTATTTTTATCGCACAATTTTACGCAAACAGTGACGATTATAATGATTTTCCTTAAAGAAAAACTCTTAAGATTTTTAAGCCAAATCACATTGCAAATTTAATTTTTTTTAATTTTAATATTCACCCTCGTTACGAGCAATACTAAAAATTAACATTCCAACGGTTATATATATTCTCAGATCGTTAAAATAGAGTTGCCATTTGTCGCTTTCGTTTTTTTTTTTTTTTTTTCCCCCCTCGCAATTCGACCATTTTTATTTCGTCTCGTGTTTAAAAGCGCAACTCGCTCCCCGGTTGATTGCATTCGAATGATCCGAGTTCTCTTTCAGCAGACTAAGTATGTACGCGGACCGTACGATCGTCGTCAAAAAATCTTGAATTTAAAAAATTAAAATTAAAAAAATAAATGATAATAAAAATTAAAAAACGTGCATGTAAAAATTTTCCTCGAACGAGCTATAGCTCGTTCGAGGAAATGTATATAATGTATATATACATTAATAATATATAATTAATGTATATATACATTAATTATACTTTCTTTCATCTGACGCGTGTCTTTTTTCCATGGAAGAAGTAATGAAAAAATAAATCGCTAAAGTCGTGATAAGAATAATAAAAACTGTATAAAATTTAAGTATCGTTTTTTTTTCTCCAATAAATATTCTTTAAGTTTTATCACTTTTGACTTCGACCTTTTCAAATTTATTACGCAATCCATGCCTGATGATGATGACAATATCCTTTGATGCCTTTGCTGATTGACAATAGCATTGTTAATCGATAGTAATTTTTCTATTTCTTTCAGTGAATTTATCAGATCGTATCAAAACGATATTTGACGTAACTATTAGAAATGGGATTATAAATAATGTAAAATACAATTAATTAACATTCATTATTCAACTTTTATTAATGCATAAGGAAGGACCGTCTGTACTGTTCAAAGATTTCTACGAAACTAAAGACTTGAACGTCGCTAAAAGAGAAAGAACTCTTGGTTCTTTCTTTTATTTGTTTATGCCAGGTATCGAGTCGGCTATTTATGTTTACGTTTACTGGGTTTCCCCGCGTCCATTTGTTTTTGTACCCTTTGTCTTTTATATGTATATACTCTGCTTAGTGCTAGCGATTATGCTATCCAATAGTAATTTTCTGTCGAAAACTTGTAAAAACTTTTTTTTATCCTTTCTGCCAAACATTTGCAACATTTTTTAACTCGACCGTAGATGCCAAGTGCAATCCTTAAAGATCTCCGAGCGTTAAAACTAACGCCTATCAGTCAGGGTTCTAACTATAACGCTTCTCTTTCGCACTCCTCTCGTTCGTTTTTTTTAACTTGTTTTTTTTTCCTCGTTCGTGTTTTTTTTCTCCCTCACATTCGCGAGTCCATGGTTCGGTTTGTTCGCGAATATAATATCGGCGTTGCGGGCACTTTACGAGAGTGTCGTAAAAGCTCCCAGCGTTTACAACGGTCGTTGGGCCACACAGCGATCGTACGGACTACCGTGCGCTGCTGCTGCTGCTGCTGCAGCCATGATGGTATTCGGGACGATCGTTAAAAAAAAAAAATAATAATAATAATAAAAAGACCTCGTCAGCTATGTGAGACCGAGACCACACGGTTTTTCTCGCTAAACCGCGATTCAGCTTGGTCTCACTCCCCATCTCCCTTCTATTTTTTTCCTCCAACCTCAAGCGCATTCTTCCATTTTCGTTCCCTTTTTTTCTCTCCTCACCCTCTCTCTCTCTCTTTCTCTTCGAACCCTCCTGCGGTTGACCGCATTTCGTTACCAGCCAAATGCCCTTTTCTTCGCCAAAAATTCTCGTTTTTTTTTGCCTTCATTATAAACACGACTTTTCCACACGCAATTCCCAAAACCGAGAGTATCTCGAGGGTTTGGATTTGGATTAAATCGTGATTGGCTTTATTGTCTAATTCGAATTCAAGATTCCGATCAAGTTTTTTTTTTTTTTTTCCCCCGAATTCCAGTTCTCCTTTATTTTATAAAATATTTTTATAAAATAAATTTTTTTTATTTTGCTTCTCGCGAATTATTCGATTCGTTATTATTTCTATCATCGTAAATTTGACGTTTTGGAAGGAAAATCGATCCGCTCTCCTTCCCGATTTCAGTCGTCACAATTTTCCTGCTTCGTTAATTTTTTTCCACATCTCTCGCCGATACAATTATCCAATCGCATATTTTCATTTTTCGGGCATCGGTCGTTTCATAATTAAAAATAAATAAATAAAAAAATAAATAAAAATCCTACGCTTCGCTCGACTTTTCGACGCAGCTATTATTCCGTCGATCTTTTTTTTTTTTTTTTTAATTTTTATTTTCACTCCCAATCGCTCTCAATTCTGTCCTCTCGGATTCGACGCTTCAATTTCGTGACTCGATTGGCCGATGACGAAGGGTCCATAAAATACTCGTGAAATGATGGAAAGTGAATGGCAGGACGGGGAGGAGGGGGATTGTTGTTCGGCATGCGGTGAGCTTTCAGCATGGCAGGAAAACGATGTATACGTGAGTGGCATGTGAAATTTCTATTTTCCCCTCATTATTCATTCGCTTTTGCGGAGGCAACCGGGCAGAGCATCGGCAACCGGTCAGCGGAATTCATCAACGAGTGTGTCGCACTATACTAACTATATATATATGTACGATGATGATCCCTTGAAGGAAAAAAGAACCACTCTGTACACGCGAGAAACGTCAAAACAGATCATTTCACGATACGAGCACACACACACACGCATAGAGAAATATTAATAAATAAAAAATTTACAAAACACACGCACATACACTTACACTTACACTTACATACACGTACACACATGAATATCCATTATGGCTCACGTATCATCGCGTGAGCCGAGTTACAAATTAACCCTCGTTTATTAAATCGTTCAATTTTTCCTCTTATTTCAGTACTACGAGATGTCCTACGGACTCAACGTCGAGATGCACAAACAGGTGAGAATTTTATTTTTATTTTTATTTTTATTTTTCTACGATAATATGTATACAATATATCATAATTTTACCATCGCAATATTAACCCTGTAACCGAATACAACCCTTCAAGACAAGGGTATCCCTTCAACCCTTAAAATAAATACCCTTTCTTAATTTCCGAAGTCTCACATATTTTTTTTTTTTTTTTTTCTGAATGTACGTCAGCTCAAGTAAAAATATCCCAGAGGATTTTTCAAAAGAAGTTACTTGACAAAAATAATGAATTTTTTCAACATTACGGTACATTTTCTGCATTTTTTTTTTCAAGGATTAAATTAACGATTCCAAAATTAATTTTATGATATTGTCGATGATTAAACTTATAGTCGTAACCCCAAAGAACACTTGCGATTTTTTTCAGAATTTTTTTTTTTTTAAATATTTAAGGTTGTTAAACGTTATAGAAGGTGCCGAAGAATAGTCTTCGATTCCGGGGTTAATTTTCTTCACAGGTTGAATTTAAGAATTTAATTTAATCGTTTAGTTGCGAAAAAAAAAAAATTGTCAAAGGCTTCGTACATCTGAGAATCCGAGATGAAAATTTCATTTATTTGTTCCTAATTTTTCATTTCCCGAACAAGATAAGGATTTTTTTTTAATTTCCAATAGTGACCGTATTTTTTTTTTTATAAAATAACGAAACACAACAATTTGTTTTTACTTCACCAATAATTAAATCGAGTCGTCATTCGCATTAAAAAAAAAAAATTATCGTAAAGCTTTTGCGATCATTTTTCGTTTCCCAAAAAGATTGGGCAATTTTTTCCCCATTTTTCACGACTTGAAGTTTGTGATAAGAGAGAAAAAAAAAAACGCGAAATTCGAGATCGTCGAAGAGCCCAATATAGTTACAAACGTGTGAGAGTGGATATTTATTGAGCGAGCTTGGTAGACGAGCTAAAACTCCTTAATACGAAATTATAGAGGGATGATCGTTGGATAAGATCCAAAGTTGATTATGGGCTCGCCGGAGGGTTGTTTCATCCCCCCACCCCCCCCCCCCCCCCCCAAATCCCAAGTAACTTCCTGCCTCTGTATGTGTTTCCTCGGTCGGCTATTGAATAAATATGTAAACAAGGTAATAACATGCAAATAGGCACGACAGGGGTCTCTTAATTTGAGGGCTGCGGGGGAGAAGAAGATCGAGTCGTATAGGGGATGCGAGATAAGGGTTCGTTTCTCAACCCTAGCCTCGTTCATCCAGGCGATCGGTGAACCATCGTTCTTGCTGGTTTTAATTAACGATGAGGAAGCGAAGGGTTGAATATTGTCCTTCGCACTCATAACTTTTCCTCCAGAAAAAAAAAAAAAATATATATATATATATAAATGTAGCATAGATTTTATCCGATATCCCGAAAGCTTCTATCGGTGACAAAAAAACCTATGAATGGATTCTCATTAATCCCTATGTCTCCTCTTCTCATTCAAATTAATCCCGAGAAGCCCACAACAAGAACGAAATATAACGAAGAAGTGTGGATTAAAAGAAAGAAAGAAAAAGCAATTAATCCATGAAACTTTTATTTCCTCTCTTTTGTCGTTATCCCCTTTCGCAGAGTCTCCGAGCAAAAAAAAAAAAAGAAAAAGGTGTGTTTGCCGTTTCACCTTCCTCCGTGTCACTCGTTTCCCTCATCTTCTATTTTTTTTTTTTTTTTTTTTTTTTTTTTTCCGTCTTCAATGAGTCCGCGACGAGGAAATGTGACGGTGAATTTAACCGAATAATTTAAGGGCTTCGGGGACGGTTGATAAAATAACGAAAGAAATAGAAAGAGAGAGAGAGAGAAAAAATGAAAGATAAAGAAAACGGGGCTGGGGATCGCTGAGGGTCGAACAATCAGCTGGGAAAGACTGCGAGAAGATCGGAGGGAAGAATGTGTGAAAGCGAGAGGCGAATGGGAGAGGAAATAAGAAAAAAAATGTCTTCCCGAGGGTCGAAAGTATTTTGGAGTGGCGAGAGGAGAAAGAGAGAAGGCTGTTTGAGCGACAAGAATAAAAGGGGTTGAATGGTCCTGGGAAAGAGAGAGAGAGAGAGAGAGAGAGAGAGAGAGATAGAAGAGAGAAAAGAAAGTCGAACGAGTTGAGGAGCGACCTCCACCAGTTCTGCCTAGATATGGGGTTGAGAAAACGTCATCCTCGCTTTCCAAGAGCAAATTATAGAATATGGGCACTGAGTCTTGCCCCCATCTCATTCCCTTTCCGGGGAATTCAAGGGGATAAATGCCTCTCAATCTTCTTCTTTTTTTTTGCCCCCTTCGTGCCCTTTTCCCGCTTCTCTTATTCGTCCTGGACGAAACTGGTCTTTCTTTTCAACAGACTTTAACCCGATATATATATATATATATATATATATATATATATATATATATATATATGTATTAAATATATATCCAGCAATTTGAACGAGGCTCGTTCTTCTTGCTCTCTATGCCTCTGTCTTCTCTCCTTTTTATTATTCCCTCATTCTCCAGCTTTTTGTCGCATCCCTCCCGTTCTTTCCCCGGGCTTCGCGGCTCGAAGCACACGCTATACTATTCCCCGACGTGCCAGGAATAATGTTCGCGTTTATTGAATATTTAGAAACCCGCTCTTTCCCTCTTTTTTTTCGAGCTTCCTAGCGCGCACACACACACACACACACGCGCGTATATAGTCACTATGAGAATTTCGAAGAGACAAAGTTTTCCCCTTCGACCCGATCGACTGGCCCGAACTGCTTGAAATCGTAAATCGGGCTCAGTATCTGCGGGATATTTTGTGCATTGGCGGGTCTGAAATCGTGACTTTTTGAAGGAAGACGACAATATTTTGTCACTTTGGTTGGGCCCTCAATAACTTGCAATTCCTTTTGATGAACAAAAGTAAAAAAAAAATAATTTCTAATTAATTTTTAAACCGTATAATTCAATTTTTATTTTTTTCGTGAGTAAAGTATATAACGCTCTTGAAAAAAATTCAAATTAATCCGTGGATATTCTTCGCACTTTGAAGAACTTTGGAATTTTTTGTTTTCTTTGGAAAATTGCAAATTCCATGGATAAAATTTTAAACGAGAAATTATCGAGAGTTTACGTTGAAAATTATCGCGGAAAATTCATTTTCCGCGTACACAGAGTCATACGAAATCGGATAATGAATAACTCGATCGTATCGTTATGACGATACGAGATTAAAGAATTCTCCGATTTTTTTTTTCTTCGGCCCCACAAGTACGATAAATTTTCAGCTTTTTCTTTCTTTTGCAATACACACGACACCCCACGCAGACGGTGCCAGCGTTAGCGTATTTTCTCCCCTTTTCGCAATCGGCGAAATCTCCGTTTCTCGGAATATTTCCACGCACCCCTCACGATAAAAAGAAAGAGAGTGTGTGTAAGAGAGAGAGAGAGAGAGAGAGGGGGAAAAGTTCTGTCCAACCGTGAAAAACATGCGATTATTCACACTCTACCCACTGTCGTAATGAATCATTCGAGCACCTTTTTTTATTTTCTCCCCTTACGTTTTTTTTTTCTCTCTTAACACGCGAGATTTCTCTCCGTACCCTGCGAGAATAAAACACATAACGATTGAATTCGACGGTTCGACGGATTTACTGGCTGGTCTTTTTCAACTCTGACATTTTACGAAACGACGCGGAATTCATTCAATAACGCGACGAAGGGTATATGAAAAACCTCTCTGGTCTTGCAAAACGATCGCGTCTCTTTCTTCGATCTTCGTAAAACATCGAAAAAATTTAAATAAAAATAATCATAATTAATACAGCATTGACAAACAAATCGTTATGAATTAATAATAATTTGTTAATTTTTCAAGCAGTATATGTTTGTCAAACGTGTGAGAAATATTTTTTTTTTGCACTCGATATAGAATTTGAAAAAAAAAAATTTAAGCGCAATAAGCACGATCGTGCAATCGCGATAAATCTTTATTACGTTTGCCCAAACGAGGAAAATGCACGAGCATACTTTACAGGCCTCTCGGCACAATTGTTCAACCCCAAGCGAGAGAGAGAGAGAGAGAGAGAGAGAGAGAGAGAGAGAGAGAGAGAGAGAGAGAGAGAGAGAGAGAGAGAGAGAGAGAGAGAAAGAGAGAGAGAGAGAGAGAGGAGGGAGGGCAAGGAAAATAGAGGTGTGATTAATAACGGAATTCTCGAGTGCGTGTGGTACACACACTTCGTTGAATTTTCGCCTCTTTCCCATATTATCGATGGCACAAATTGAAGCTGATAGGATAAATGTTTGGTAAAAGAGATGAGGGGGGGGGGGGGGGGTATATAGCACCTCGCGTAAACACGAGAAATACCGGGTTGGTGCGGGTGCGAGCAACCGTTCCCGGAAGTAATTAACGAGAGAATGGACGAGTAATAGAGAGCGAAAGGACCGGGTGAGTGCGCGCAGAGATGGCAAACGAGAGGCAGAAAAATGCAATCGCGCATGCAGCGGTGATTGAAAAGAATGCATATTCCGGAAGAGCATGTGGAAAAAAAAAAAAACGTGTGAGTTGGCGTTGGAACTCACGAAATTTGATGTGTAAACATTTGAGCTCGCGTCAGTTTGGTGTGGGAAAATTGAGGTCGTGCATTGGTTAAGGAGGTACGACTAGTATGAAGAATCCAACTGACGGACTTGAATTTTTTATATTTTTTTGCCGAATACTTTATGCGCCTATTGCCAAAATTTGAGCTATATTAACCGTTTAGTTTATTCGTAATAAAATTGCAAAGTCGAGCAGTTTGAGTTACTAAAGCACGTCGTCTTATGGAGACGGTTAACCGGAAGTGCTGTGATCACGGTTTTGCTGCTCACGTATCCAACTACACCCGTTGAAAAACTGAAACTTGATAGATTAGATATAATAGATATTGTAAAAAATTGAAAAATTACTCTTCACCGTGTAGTTCTGGCACTACATCATAAAAAAGTTTCAATTTCCGGTTGTAAATGTTCAGAACGATCAAATAGCACCCACAGACTTAGCAACGTCGCGAGTAACAGCTGATGGGTTTCGGCGAACATAACCTAGCTTTGTTTTGATATTAGCAACGAAGATAGAGTCATCTTCGTTGGTCACGTATACCAACTTATAGCATCGCCAATGCGACGTTGCCAAGTGTTTACTTCAAATTCCATCATGTTATTTATGGAGTTTTATTATTTATCACGTATCAATTATATGTATAATTATCATTCTACCGATCGTATTAATTCCACTGAGGTAATTCAAGTCTATTTTAATAGGTTTTCGGCTGATTTTAAAAAATGTTTTTTAGTCCGTTTTTGTGGTAGACATGTCATTATTATTATGATGGAGACTACTATCGAGTCGTTGACAATCTAATTTTTCAGTTTTTATTAGTTCATGCGCAATAAATTAATCATTTACCACAAAATTTTTCACATTATAATCGATAATATGAATAATCAACGCAAATAAACATAAATCAGAACAACTGTGGGTAAAATAAATTTAGACTTTTTTTTGACTCCAAAGAACTAGTCGTACCTCCTTAATCTTAGCCCGTACCATCAGCTATCAGCTGTCGAAACACACACATTCACGGGCTCTCACACGGACCACGGTGCGCGCTGTACGCTGCTCACGCCTGCGCGGCGCCGATGTCCTATACATAGAAGTGTTGGTTAGCCCCCACCGTGTGGCGCTCTCACACACACATTCACGCGCTCACATAGACACGGATCTTACGCTGACGGTCGAAGTTTTACATCTGACGCTCGAAGTCCCAGCTAGCCCCTACCGTAGACCGAGCGCTAAGATGTTTACACATCAAAAGAGGGAAATGTGCGAGCGAGAATGATAGAGAGAGAAGAGAGAAAGCGAGAGAGAGAGAGAGAGAGAGAGAGCGAAGTTGCAGAAAAAATATTGTTAAAATACTGTTGCAACGTGTTCTGTGCTATAGCACGAGAGAGAACTTTGCGAATTGTCCTTTCGTAAAAGTCCAAGAGACTGACGTCTCTTGGACTTATTTATCAGCGATCCCCCTGTCCAAGATGATTATTGAGGTCAAATAATGTACTTTTAAGGGTTGGAAGCTCGACATTTTGAATGTTGTTTTTATATAAAGTCCCATTTGACGTGAAAAATCCAGTAATAGTGAAATATCTTGAGACCCGTTGGTCTGATTAAAAAAAAACATTCAGACAAAAGTTGTTGGGTTTCAAAAGGAAAATACGATAATCACACTGTGCCAACTCTGTGCCGGTGAAATATTCCAGACAATGAACATGAAGAAAAGAAAATTAAAAATTACAAATGAAACACCATAATATATATGCACGTACACATGGACTCGCGTGTATGTACGCGTGTGTTGTCGTTAGGGGGAAGGGAGAGGATGGACGGATGTACGTAAATTGTTTGTCGATTTGTGCGAGCGTTTTTTTTTTTTTTTTAAATTACTTTTGCAAAATAAATCGTTATCGTCGCGTGTACAATTGTACATGCGTTAATGCGAATATACGATTCCTGCCTATATATGCATATCTATACGATTTATATACGCGTGGATATTTGCAGAGGTGGTTATGCGCCAGTAGACATCGAGGTATATGGATCCGGAAAATTCACGCATGAAAAATATCGCCATCCACCGCGAATGATTCGATTTTGTTGTTTTGCGATCGATTCAACTGCGGGAATATATAGGGAGTTGGGTTCGTTTCATCCCCTTTCACGAACGACTCGTATATATATATATGCACGTACGTGCAAAACGTTATTTCCCTCCTACTCTTCTCTTTTTACCAATTTCATCCGTAACCTCTCATTTTCTCTCGTACTTCGTATCCGCACTTTTGTGTGTGTGTGTGTGTGTGTGTGGACTGCAAACCCCTGCGAAACGTTTTTTTCCCCCCCAATTCCCCTTTTTCTACGCTCCACTATCCGATTCGTACTCGCTCCAACGCTATCGTTTGGTTTTCCATCGTTTTTTTTTTTTTTTTTTTTTTTCCTCGAAAGCACACACTCGCGCTCGATCCACCCGAGGGCCACTCATTATTCATTTACCGCTTTAACGAGCTCGGCAGAAAAAACGATAGAGAGAGAAAGAGAGAGAGAGAGAGAGAGAGAGAGAGAGAGAGAGAGAGAGAGAGAGAGAGAGAGAGACGCGAATTGACTTGAAGCTATATCGGAGATCGATAGTATCGAATCGCAGTGAGCACTTCTTTTTTTGTCAAGCTTCCTTTTGATGCGCATATTTTGAAAATTAATTTTTTTTCAGCAGCTTGAAAATCATCCTAGAGCACACACATCCGACCGGTGAACCGTGAACTCTTTTGAAACGTGTGCATTAAAATTTTTTTTTATACTGTGACGGGAATCTCGCGATTCGTGTCACCTTCGGCCCATCTCACCATCCTCGACGCCGGGAGAGCCGTTGAGCGCCAGGTAATCTTTTTAATTGAACGGCGGGAATTACCAAACCCGCGAAACTTAACCGGAACTTGATAGGGACGTAAACGAAACACAAAAAGGGAAACCGGCGTGTTGGATGGCGAGATCGGTGACGGTACACCCGATTCGCTCAGTGTGTAGGTTGTGGAGAGAGGGCGTGGACGGCTGGCTAACTCTCGAGTGCCTTCCAAAACGTAATCTGAAATAAATGAACTCAACTCGAAAAATAACGTATGGGGCCTTGGTTCAGGCTAGTTTATTAATTCCGCTCACGATAGCGAAAGTATACCGATACGAAAGTACGCCAGCATGACGACAACGACGAAATAATTTCGGTAACTCGAGAACAGAAATTCCTCGCAAACGAGATCACACAAAGGTAGTTCGAGGAAACGGTAGCATAACGGAACGAAACGAGAGCAAATTCGGTAACTGACGATATCGGAGAAGGCGAGAACGTTAAAAAGATAGCTCGAGAGAAACGATAGCGTAGCGATACGAGAGCAAAAGCGGTAACATGACGGGAGCTTCCCGAGCGGTGAACCGCTCGGATCGAGAGCTAAGCCGAAAGAGAACGAATCGAACAGGTAAATTGATCGAGACGATAACGAGGATAGAGGGGGACGAGTACGCGCACGCGTAACGAGAACTCTTGATCCTCCTCGTCTCCTGACGTCACAACGACTCGAGCGCCTTATCTCGAAACGTGACTGACCGGCAAATTCAAACGATAACGCGAAACTCAATTGAACGATAACGCTAAACTCGATAAACAAATATTCGTTAAACGAATAACGTAGACACGCCGAGATGTTGTGGCGGGTGGATCCTGTTGCTCGCGATGATCGTCCTTCGCGGGGTCCTCTTCTGGTATGGTAAATCGGGGGCCAACTATAACTAATAATACGATAACGGTGCGATTGGGCAATCCGTGGCGGGTGGGGAATCGCGGGCCCATACGCCAACGGCCTTCCATACTGAAACGTAACTCAACCTGCCCTTCTTTACCCATACCTTTTCGCGAAGCGCCGAGAGTCGCACTCGAGCCTTTAGACTCCCACGAATTACTTCCTTCGACACCGAGTATACCGGGTGGCTCATTGTTTCGGCCCATATCCACGGTAACTCGGTGTCTTACTTCGCGTTGATCCGATAACTACGGGACGATAGCTTTCGATAACTCAAAACCGGGAACTGAACTTACACGCTAATCGCTAAAATTACGATAACTGGTACGAACTCGTAGAAAACCCTGGTCGGGACGACCTGTGACGCCAAAAACCAGAAAATTGCGTCACAATACCTCAAATTAAAAAAATCCGTCGGCCAGCCTTTTGAGAAAAAAAAAAAAAAATCGCCAGCGTATTTAATTAATTTTTTTCAACTAAAATACGATTGTCCGGGACAATTGAAGAATTGAAAATCGACGCGACGAGAAATTATTCCTATTTAGGTCGATAGAAAAAAAAAAAAAAAAAAAAAAAAAAAAAAGAATTGAATGAAACGAGACGAAATTCATCGGAGAGCCGAATGATGATACGCGTTTTTTTTTTTTCTTTTTTCGCGTGCACTGCTTTTCCAGCTCTTGAAATTCTCCCATCATTCTTTTTATCACATTTTTGCTCTTCGCTCTCCTCTCTCTCTCTCTCTCTCTCTCTCTCTCTCTTTTTTATTATTCCGTCTGCAGCAGCAGCAGCAGCAGCAGCAGCAACCGATTTTGCTCAACGAGTCCGGGATGCTTGTGGATCGAGACTCGATCGGAATGAGAGTACGCGGCTGAAGGAGGGGGGGGGGGGGGGGTTTGCACTGGGCGAAATCGGGAGGCTGAATAAAGATGGAAAGAGAAATATTGGGGAGTTGCAACGAGCAAACGAGGGAGATAGATGAGGAGAGGACAAAATGGAGTGAGAAAATGTGCGGTTTGGGTTAGCGTGCGGTTGAAG
Organism: Rhorus exstirpatorius; assembly: GCA_963564615.1. NCBI lineage: Eukaryota > Metazoa > Arthropoda > Insecta > Hymenoptera > Ichneumonidae > Rhorus > Rhorus exstirpatorius. Next base: position 21,719,999 of record OY751321.1, read on the forward strand.
AGGAAAGGAGAGAAAAAAATACATGTAGATGCGACGAGAGGACAGTCGATAGACTGGCCAGGAGCTGTGGATAGAAAAAGCGAATAGGTAAAAAGATCGATATCGGTAAAATCGAGTTCGTCGTGCTTTTCTATTCATATATATATATATATATATATATATATATATATAATGGAATGAGGGTTGTCTCCTCTTCTGTCGTCCATCAACCCTCCAGTCTCCTCCCCTCACACACACACACTGCTTTTTCTTTATCTCTCTTCCTCATCGTTTTTCCATTTTCATTCTTTTCTACCCTCATGCATTCCTGCAGGTTACTTCTGCAATTCTCTCTCGGTTCATATACACTGAAACGAATTCTACATCTACAATCGTTCGTTTTTTTTTTTTTTTTTTTTTTTCCCGTATTTGTTCCCGTCTGGTTGTCCCCCATACCGATCCAGAGCGATCGGTAAAACGGCGTTCGTGTCCGATCTCCCTAACAAAACGAGAAAATCATGGAATACAGTGTGGACCGAGATGGATATATAAAAATATCCATCTCCATGAACGAAAGCTTTCCGAATATTTATTCCTTCGGATATTCGTGAAAAAAAAAAAACCGCAGAATTGTCCTTGCGCTTTCCCGTGCTATGCTATAATTGGGTTCATTTATCGTGAATTCACGAACGATAAGAATTGTTCGTCGGGCGCAAGTATATATTTTTTGTTTGTTTATTCGATAAATTTTGAAGTTTATGTACATTTCTGAGAATATTTGCCGAGATGACGGAGATAGAAAAAAAAAAAGGATTCAAAAATCGTAATCGTCGTCAATGATAAAAATGATAAATTTGGATATGTCTTCGATGGCTCATCATAATTGTATAGAAAAGTTATTCAGCAATTGTTGGGCAATTATCAGCGAATTTGAATCTTGAAAGAGATGAAATTTATATTTCCTCGAGGGACGAGGCTTAACTCTGAAACTTAGGCTTGTATTCGAGAATTATTATTATTATTATTTTAAATTTTCAAGTAATTTTTCAATGAAATTTATAGAAATTAGGGATATTATAAAATGTTATTAAATGTCGATGATGATTATTCGATAAAACGAAATTTTACGGACGAAAAAAAATTCTCATTCGCTATTACTTTAGTTTCATTCTTCTTATGTGCATGGATAACTCCTTCGTTAAGGGAGTAGTCTCACATCTCAATGTCTTTTTTTAGTATTTTTTTTTTTTTTTCATAGTAAAATTTCTTTAATCATTTTCAAATTTTTTACACACATAAATAAGAAAGTTATAAAGTAATACAGAAATTTTTTTTGCTCGTTTTTTTATAGTAAATTTCGCTGGTACGGCAGCCTGAAGTTACCCCTATTAAAATCTGGCTGACACGATATCTCAACTTTGAAGCATCGAAAAAAAAAAAAACTAAGAGGTTATCAAAAAGTACACTTGTCGCTATCTCCTGAAGCAGAATTATGTAAATTCGATTTAAAAACAAACAAAATAGCGGACTTTTGAAATTTTTTACCTCTTTTTTTTCAACTTAAATTGTTTAAACAATGGATTAAATATTAATAAATAATATTTATGGTGCTTGTGGATATAGCTATACATGTGCAGAATAGGCCATAAAAATTTCAGCTTGATAGGCACAACAGTTTTTTTTTTGTCGGATCAAAAAACGTTTTGAAAGAAACGCCATTTACTTTTTTTTTTTCCTAAAATATACCAAAAATTGAAAAAAGTTTTAGCCAGGTCAAAAAACGTTTCGAGAAAAACGCGATTTACTTTCTTTTTCCCTAAAATATACCAAAAATTAAAAAAAAAAAAAAAATAACCTCTTAAACTTGATCAGCGATGCCTGCTCCATATATTAAGCCTTCAGCTTCCTCGTAACTTTCGTTCTCTACGTATATTTACTTCATGAATCCGTAGTTTTTAGAAAATCGCTTTTTTGAAAAAAAAAAAAGATCTGAGACATAAGTTAATACATAAGTACATAATAATAATACATAAGTTGAGCTGCTCGTGACTCAACATACACCTAAAACTTTGTTCCCCATTCTCTTTTTCTCCAACGCTTATCAGATCGCTGATATTATCGTATAGCTGGTGCCACAGTTCTCGTACATCATCTATCCGGGAAGTACGATACACTTTTTCATTTTATTGCTGACCGTTAAAAGTAGCCAAGATTTTTGGCCTCTTTTAGTGGCATTACACACGTGCGGAAAGAGGCAGAGAGGTGTGCGAGCCCGGTGCTGGCCTCGTGCGATCTATATTTTTATTTCTTCTTTTTTACTTTTTTTTTTTTTTTTTTTAAACAAGTACACGTATACCACGTATATGTATATCCTTGCACCCTTCACAACCGCCACCAAGACCACGGATTCTCTTCTGTACAGCTCTTTTATCGCTTTTAGGACTTTTACGAGTTCCCCTTTGCGGCCTGTTCTCTGTTCTTGTTTTTCTCGCTTTATCTTCCGTATATATCGCCCATATATGTATGTATATATATATATATATATATATAACGCTTCACTTCGCTCCGCTTTACTTCTTCGGGCACTCAAATTTTTTTTTCCTCCATTATACTTCATCGCTCTTATTCCTTCGATCCTTTTTCATCGTTTTCTCGCTCTCTGCAACTTTCTTTCCGTCGATCCGTCGTTTTTTTTTTCCCCCCCCCAAGTCGCTAATATCTTTTTCTTCTACTCGGGAAAAGCTTCCATTTTTTTTTTTTCCGTACAACAACCATAAAAAGAATCTCCCGTTGACCCCAAGAAGCGAGTCCCTCGGGAACTGTCCAATATATCCTCCTATAATATGTTCCATTCTCCTTTCGTCATTTCGCTATTTCTGACCTTTCCCTTTATTTTTCTCCCTATCTTGCTTTCATTTTTTTTTTTTTTTTCATACGCCATTATGCCCCCTATCTTATCTTTTACACGTCTCATTTACACATCAGTGCGCACATACACGAAACTCATCGTCGCAATCATCATTTTTGTCGAACCATTTTGTTTTTTTTTTTTTATTTCGTCTTTCCTACTTTCCGTTTTTTTTCCCCCATCACCTTTTTCTCTTGTTTTTCGTTGCTTCGAACTTTTTTTTTCGTGCCTCCTTGGCGCAGAGTTTATTTTTACACCCTCGTACCTAGCCGCCCTTCGCTTTTTTTTTTTTTTTTTTTTTTTTTTTTTTTTTTTTTTTTTTTTTTTTTTTTTTTTATGGATGCACACCCTCCCTTCCGATGTTACGTGCCGGTTATCAGGGCTCCCCTGCGCGTCCTCAAGAATGAAAGAGGGTTGCTCTCAGCACACGTGGCACACACCGGCCGTCATCCGCCGCGGTCGTTAAGAGGTCGTCATACCCCTCGTTCGTACCTCGAGGGCGTAAAAGAAGAAAGAAAAAAAAATATATATATATAAAGAAACAAAGAAGGGGGGGAAGGAGCGAGTGAGGCAAAGAAAAAAAATTAATGGGCTTTTCAACGACATCTCACGCGCGGATGGCGGCTTGCAAGGATAAGGGACGCACTGATGAAAGGCAGAAAAAAAAAAAACGAGCAATTTCTCTCGCGAACTCGTCCTTGCCAGAGACGTTGCCGCAGAAATGGGAAGTGGATAATAATGAAAGAAAAAAAAAAGTCTATCCCGGTGTATAAGGATATAATTATATATCGATTGCTGGCTAACAAAAAAAAGGCTCAATCCACAACACACTTCGCGTGTCGAACTGGATGGATTAAGGTTTTTAGACGTGGAAAGTTATGGCGCGTATACAGAGAAAACTCGTGCATGTTATTTTCAAATAATAAAAACGACGTAGGGGACTATTGTTTTTTTTTTTTTTTTTAATTCAACTGGATTCAACGAAATAACGACTTTGAGGACTGCGTAGGCTCGAGAAATAAAACAGCAGCAGGCGAATCTTTGAAAGATCCGCTTGGAAAATATGTACCAAAAACGAAAGTCCGTGAATCAGAGAGATTCTCGAATTTTCCAGTAACGCAGTTCCGTAACAAAAACACGAACGATTCGTGTATATAGCTTCAAACGAATATGTGCCTCGATAAAAGTATATAGTTTGCGCTCAACGAGCAAAAGCTTTCAACGCGGCTCGACAAAGAGCCAAGGCATTTCCATGCGCCTTTCAAGCAAAACCTGGTACCGATTCGCATGATGATGGTCCTCTTATATTCGCGTCGATGCTCACGACGTTTGAGCATTCGCGTTCGTTAAAACTCCGTCGTGTGACTGGCGGGACTGGGGGGGGGGGGGGGGGGCGCGTTATAAACGCTTTAACGAGAGCGTCGCTGCGAAATCACCCTCGAAGGGGTTGCCGACGCTAATTTGTGTTTTGCGAAAACCCCCGCGCCTCTCGCCCAGCTTTTGGGCTTGTTGCCTATATATATATATATATATATATATATATATGAATCACCTATGCACCATCGTGAACTTGTATGAGTGTGTTCATCACTGTACCATACGACGTCAGCTCGTATTACTCCACCTTGGCGCACCGTTAATGCTGGATATACATAACACAAACTGCTGCGACCACTGTATATGGTTTCGCTCAGGAAGCACTGAAAGCTGGGCGAAGCTGTGAAAGGTTTGGCGGGGGGGCGAGAGGGCAAAAGCAGGGGATAAACTCGACGTCAACGTCGTCGTTTCTGTCCCCCGACGCCACACCATCCGCCTTTCCGCCTTGTTATACGCGACTCCTGAACGCCTCCGTTAATTACGAAGCTCCTGCATTAAGTAAGTCTCCCTTCCCCTCCCCTATATATACTCGGGGGGGCGCGCGCGTTGGACCCGTCGACTCGCTTAAATTATTGCAAAGTTCCTTGGCTCAGTTCCGACGTGCCGCGAAATTCTCCCTTCGCGCCCCATATAGCGCGAGTCTTTTCTTCAACGCGGTATATAACCTCATCTTATATGTATTTAAACATGTATATCTATATACTCGTCGTCGTCATTGTACGGAATTGCCATCCTAGTTGGAGTTCTTCCCCTCTGTTCGTGTAGCTTACTGTCGTCTCCCCCTGGGAATATAAAAGGGAAAGTCACCAACTTTTCTGACGGCAATTTATTGGTCCTTTGTCAAAAAGAAAGAGAGGCGGGAAATAGATCGTTCGAAATGGCTTCATCATTGACTAATTCATTAGCGCATTTCTCGGCTTAATTGGTTCTAAGTTTATCGGAAGATTTTCGATCGTCAACACCCGTACTAAATTTTACATTCTTACGGAGTGCTAATGCAATTGTGATGGTATTTCGATCAGCTTTGTCTTATCACGTATAAAGAAAGTATACAAGGTGTATCGGCTAATTGAGAAATTTAATATTAAATTCAGCTCCGTGAAATTAGTACATCATTGAACGAAGACAATAGAAAAAAAAAAAATGTGAACGAAACCGTATTTTATGGACAATGTCTGTGAAATAACTGTGACATTTTTGAACAAGTGTCTTGATTCTATATGCACCCCCCGATTCATAATCGTGAATCGAATCATCGAACCCCTCTCTCTCTCTCGATGAACGTTTGTATGGATGTATAGACCGACGAGGGTTCAATATAGACATATACGGATTAACGTCAGTCTCTTGCGGTAAAGCAAACTGTCACTCTGGGAGGGTGCTCGACAGGCGTTGGCGGATCGGCTCAATGGTCGAAGCTCACCGGGCTAGCCAATAATTGCTCGACAGTATAGTATAGCTGAGTACTAGCAGCAGAGGGAGATCACACACGTGGCCGCGGGCATTGCCTGACCGTTGACCATTATGTTCGTATGTATGCATACATATATATATAGAGCATCTATATCCGCGCTGGAGTGAAACGACGAAGCGGTGAAGGAAAATGAGAAGCAGAGAGAGAGAGAGAGAGAGAGAGAGAGAGAGAGAGAGAGAGAGAGAGAGAGAGAGAGAGAGAGAGAGAGAGAGGGAGAAGGGGTGGATAGAAGTCGGCAAGTCCGATAATGTTTAGCGCAATCAGTGATAATGGCGGTCCATGGCGCGTTTAATCAAGGCAGTAGCCCGTTGCGGCTTGCGGTTTGAGTCTCTCTCTCTCTCTCTCGCCCTCTGTATCTCTCTTGGTTTAGTCGGTGTGTGAGCTGATGGCTCTCGGTGATACAGAGAGGAGAAACGGGAGATGCCCAGAAGCGAGAGAGAATGCGAGAAACGGGGAGTCCGAGGGAAGAGAGCTGCCTCGAGGATGTAGATAGGGGATGGTGAGAGAAAGCCAGAGCAAGAGGATGCAGCAGAGAATGGCGAATAGGGGATTGAGAGTATACGTGGTTCGGGGTTGGATATATCTGGCGGGGCTTAGTGGTTCGTGGTGCTAGACTCGCATCGCCTCAACCGGAGAGTGGCCACTGGCCCGAGCAGCACAGACCACATCCCCGCGGCAGACTCGGCCGATGGGGGTTATATATAGTTGCCGGCAATAGCCACTACCACCAATCACCAACGTAACCTCTTTGCGCCCCCCCCCCCCCTCCCGTATAAATACGGAAACTCGTGTCTCTCAGTGCCTGTGTCTTGTGCACGAGATTCGCCTACATGTTATAGCCATCCTTATAGATGCGTCTATGACGCCTGTTGGTCTCTATATTCGTGTACTTGTGTGTGTGTACACGATATCGTATATCCGTTATAACGTATACGTGACCATTCTCCAAAACGCACTCCTAGTCCGGGTTTATGGCTACATATGCATCCCCCGCTGGTCATATTGACGTGTATGCATATATATAACTCTGTCGTTCATCCTCTTGCGTGTCTCTCGGTGATGCCTCTCCAAAAGGGAGCTTCCGGTGCATATGAATGAATATACATACTTGCCTGCGGAGATATTCTGTGCAGAAACGTATAGACGCTTCCGCTACATCGTTCGGACTTTCGAAATATTTCCTTTGGTTAGCTGTATCGTGCGTGCTTGTCGGGAGTATATCGATTATACCGAGGGTACTACACCATAATAGCCGTATATTTTAATGAAAAGTATTAATAATTCATTATGTACTATTCACTACCGGATTGATCGCCATCATATCTTCTCAGTACAAATTTTCTCGTGTTCAATTCTAGTTCATACCTCATACTTGTGCATCTTGTGCATACTTCAATTAACCCCCATTGTGTATGAACTGTTTGTGGTAGCACGTTCTGCAGGCACTTGATATTAAAAAGTTCTCTGAAAAATTCGCTGCTGCAGATGATGATCAATCCGATGTTTGTCATTTTTCTCAGTGAAACACATTCGTTTTCAATAACTTGGAAATGTTAACTATGGCTGTCAATGGTTTTCACTATCAGATGTCAGAATCTCACTCTTGAGTACATTATTTCCTCGCTGGGTTTGTCTTCCTTACACGACAACATTGGAACGTCCCTACACGAGGGTTTCTCGAGCTATAATGGCTCCAACACTATCGCCTCATGTTAATAGCCCAGCATTCGAGAGGGCATCCCCATTATTAGCGGCTACGAGAGTGGCTAGTCATCGCCTCCTCTCTCTCTCTCTTTCTCTCAAAATATACATATATACGCATGTATACCCGGAGTTGGAGCGACCGCTCCAACCAGAGTTAGGAGGGTGATCGGTCTACACGTCCTGAATCTCATCGCTTCTATAGTCATGGGGCATCGCCGACCGCGTCGATGCACTCTGTTACCAAACCCCCTTCGGACTATCGGGCTCGTCCCACACCGAACGAGCCCGAACCTCTCGTCTAATATCCTCGAGTACCGCGCTAATTCGTCGACCCCTAACTAACCGAGCGACGCGAGATAATCGATCATCACTCGGCCCGTGTGCACCGAGCGTCGGGACCTTTGGCTTCCCGGTGATCCTATACATCCCATTCCACCTGTTCTCCCTGTGTATGGTATAGATGTCTCTCTCTCTCTCTCTCGTCAACGCCACGTCTATATGCACACACATCACTGTCCAAAGCTCATCGACTGACCAACGGAATTAACTATACCTTCACTCCGTGTGTTCGAACGGTCTTGATGTGGATACATCCGCGTAGTTTCGATCACGCTGTTGACTATGAGCGCTGTTCAAATTCCTGTACGACCGTCGCACAATATAGCTGATACGACACAGTATACACGATTCACACTCCGCATCGTATGATGGGAAACAAAAGGGCACAAATGACATAACATCGCGTGTCTAGGAGGTGTGGGTAACGTCCTTATCTTTGCTAGCATTTGATCGATGCGATCAATGTTGTATGCAATGTCGTACCTACCCGATCCCCCCAGCACACAAACGTAATCCCTCATCGTACATCGGTTTATTGGAGCATCAGCTTAAATAACAATCCGTCCCGATGTTTCCGCGTATTACACTCTTCTATCCTGCTCGGCCATGCCGTTTATACCTACCGATCAATGTTTCAAGGATTGTTATATTTGCACAGTGTGGTAGATGTACATCCTGTATAACGGAGCTCCCTTCGGCATGTATACTCCTCCTTCTACTCTTCGTGTGTCTGCACATAATACGTATACCCAACCCAGGATATTATCTGTGCATCCTTCTATATCTATAAGAGTTTAATGCTCTACTGTATGCATATACATGGGACCGTATGTGTGTGTTCGTGTGTGTGTGTGTGTGTGTATTCGGGCATGAATTGAGAGCTCAGGACCTCGTATTATATAGTGATGCTAGTTTCTCTTCTATGTCTGCACTCGAGGGTGAGAGAGAGAGATAGATGAGTGGGAGGAGGATAAACTGGAGTGCTGACGCAGCACTCCGAAGTTCAAACATCCAAACATCCCCCGATCTTTCGCCGTCTGTTCGTGAAACGGTAATTCCTACCTCCCTACTCTTCTCTTCTCCCTCTTCTTTGCACCCTCTGTTATCTACTATTCCGCTCCTTCTTAGTGGAGCTTTCGAGGACCACTTATCCACGACCGCACACCAACTATCTCTCATCCCTCCCTCCCTCTCTCTCTCTCTCTCTCTCTCTCTCTTGTTTCTATGTTCGCCACGACCACTGCTGCTACCACTACCACTTCTATTATCCTCCTCCTCCTCCTCCTCCTCCCTTCCCCATGCTATTATACTACACTGTAACCCAACGAGTTTCACGTTCCAGAGCTTTCGCCACACCACCACCACTGTGACTCGATTCTCGTTACCACTAGAGTTTTCAACCATTCCCCACCTCTCCATCTCTTTCTCTCCAATTCCTATCTCTCTCTCCGAGAAAATCTCTCGAACAGCGCCGAACCTCGGCTACCATTATCAATGCGAGAGCAGCTAGATCCAGCAGCGTTACGAACCCCTGTACCTCCTTTAACGGGGAGGAAGTCTCACGGCCACTTTAACCTCCTCCTTCTCTTTCTCCTCTCTCTTCTCTATCTGTCTCCTTCCCTGTCATCGTCGCCCTCTCATACAGCTCGACATTTCTATAGTATATACTGTCCTGCTGGCAATTGTAACGTCGCGACGCCGGATGAAGCTTATAGTTGTGATGGTAATGGCGTACCATGGCTACGTTAAGGTATATAAACCCTTCAAATGGCTTATACCCGATTCTACGGTCAAATCACTTCGTCTCTGTCCTCTGCTTCGACTATAATGTTCATCCATAGTACCTTGGCTGTGTACATCTATATTTTATCTCCCTTTCGTGTCACTCCCGATTCTTCAATCGTTCAGTTTTTACGCCATGCGCTGATGAATCGATCACGCTCGTGCTGCAGAAGTTGGTCCTTCTCTGATTGGAGCAAAACAATCATTTTATTAAAGGACGTATAGCTGCTTTAAATGAATGCTGTTGTTGTTTTCGATGAAAATAATGAATTTTTACGAAAAAATTTATTACTACAATAATTAATTTTTCACAACAGTTAATCACAGATTTTTTTTTCCGTATATTTCTCTTCAATGATATTACATCTTGCGTGTGATTATATTTATGATCTATATATTGTTTATCGCTGAGAATCTACGAGTCAATGATCGAGGAGATATCGCACAGGTCGGTCTGTTTGAACTTTGAAATTCGTCTCAAAAAGATGGAGGGAGAGACGTTAAACTCGTTCGATCGGCTAGCGCACTACAGTCTCGTTTGTTGTTATATTAAAATGATAATGATGCGATTACCATCGAACCAAATGTGTCCTCAGTGTAATCTCGTTGTTTACCATCGTTTTGATCTCATTTGCATCTTGATAAAAAAAAATAAAAAATAAAAACAAAGCAGATAAAACGTGACAAGGATCAATGCGAGTTTCTCTCGTATATGCCAGATGACTACTTTGATTGCATTATAAATAACGCTTCTTGTAGCTATTTGCGCGTATATATACAGCTGGTAAACTCTTGATGTGGGAGGGGGGGAAGTATGATGCGATGATTTAAAGCTTATCTCTCGTGCAGTAGATACACATTGCATGACATATCATACACGTACAACCGGTACATTGGTATATATGGTCGACCTCGCTCGCATCAGCAAGCTATAACTTTTATATCCAATTTCTCTCGACGAACCGGAAAAATGTATGTATATGTATGCGTGTATGTATGGATTTTACATTGGACAGAAATGCTTGGAGATAAGAATTCGGAAAAAGGAAGGAAAAAGAAAACGCGTAACTCTTTCCATTCTGAATTTGCTCTGAGTCTCGTATCTCTCCTGGCACTGTCGACTGCTAACTCTTCTCTCTTTTATCTCTCTCTCTCTCTCTCTATCTCTCGTATCCTCTTTCGTTCTTTTCCGAAGGGATTTGAGGCATCCACGGGAGTATTGGATTATCGGGGTATCGACGGGCCTACCACGCTGCTGCTGCTGCTGCTGCTGCACCCGGCAGTGGAAAAGAGAGTTGAAATATTTTTAAAAAAGTGTGGGTACTTGCTGGTAGGGGTGGGTTATATTTATATATATCCACCCCATTTCATCCCCCCCCCCTCCCCCCAAGAGCTCACACCGACGATGAAGGCATTCGATTCACGTCACCGTTTTACAGGGCGAAGAATTTTATCGACATATAGCTCTCTCTCTCTCTCTTGCATTTATATACACACATGTATGCAGTGGCTTTGCATTTTCATGCCACGCCTTTCTCCTCTTCGGTTTTTCGCCTTTCCCACGAAGCGTAGAGTCACCTTCAACTCACCGTCACTTTTCATCCCTCGGGATTATATTTATATCCATTTTTCTCTTCTCTCTCTCTCTCTCTTTCTTCTACACTCTCGTAAGTATGAGAGTTGACAAGAGAAAGAAGTCAAATGTATACTTGCTCACATCTACAAATGTATTTATATGTTTGTAAATTCGTTGAAAAATTATGCTCAGGTTCTTCATGGATTATTCTTGTTGATGATGCGCTCAAATTTGTTTAAACATCTTTTGAAACATCGTATACTGGTGTCGAAAGACATCAACTTTTTCGTTTCAATTTTTCCCCTCAACCCTTATGTTTTTTTTTTTTTCTTAATTAAGCTTAAAAAGCTGATATGAAGCTAGTTTTAAATTACATGGAGACCCCATCTACTCACTTTATATCCACGTAAAGTCACTTTCAGTCTATGTACGTGGAATATTTGTTTTATCTACTCTTGCATGTTGAAACGTTGATGTATTCGTATGTATGGAACGTAGGGTATTTTACATATGTATGTATATACGAATGTACGTGGTGGTAAAACACGTCGAGTTCGCGGGAAAGGAAAAAAAAGAGGGCGTGACGAGCAGATGACGTGGTCGGGGGGTGCAATACTGGAAAACTCGGGGATTGTGAAAGCTTGCGGTCTCTGTGTGACTGCAACGTCGAGATAGACGTAGTAGTTCTCCAATTTCTTCGTTCTATCCACCACACACACACACACACACACACACACACACACACACACACACACACACACATATGGAATATATTCATATCGACGTATATGCATATATTTCCGAGTGGAACTCGCGGGAACCGTCTCGATCGGGAATACATCGACTGGCTTCCGGTAGAAAAATTGCAGCGCGTCTCTCTTTTTTTTTCCGTCGTCGAGAGCAAACATATACATACATACATACATGTACCACAGTTACTTACATAGAAAAGCGTATGTTCCGATTTTCGCATCAATCCTCGCTTTCCTCTACACATACAAACGAGGAACGAAGCTTTTTTTTTGCCGAGAAAGATGAAAGCTCAACATTTCCAGTTTCGTTGGTTTTATTCCATGTATTTTATTTTGAAACCTTTTTTTTTTTTTTTTTTTTATTTGCGTGTTCCAAAGTATACTCTTGCGGGTTTTTACGCATGACATGTCCTAATTTTTTCCTCCTTATGCGCACACTTCGCTGAGCTAACCTATAACTTTCGTAGTATCCGCAGCTGCTTATTAGCTATACTGTACGGCATTCACCGTGGACATGGGGAAACTGCGAAAAACCCATGCCGCTGTAGACGGCCTTATTTTTTTTTTACCGAGTTTCCGATCTGTTATCGTCAGAAATTTTTACAAAATTATTCAATTTTTATGAATAGTACGAGTAGTAAAACTGGAATAGTACTTAATCCATGAAAGCACGATGAAGTTTCGTTACTATATACTGGAGTATTCCGTCTGTAGACACACAGTTGAAGTTTTTTTTTTTTTTTTTTAAATTGTTTTTATAGATTTTTAGTGAGCTCAGTAGAGTAAGCGTCCCAATAGTCGGACGTGAATCAGTACTCGGTCATCATGTCCTTATACATTGCCGAATATTAGCTAAGATGAAAAATTCAGCTCGAATATCTCAAGATTGTGTGAACGAATTGACATGAAACAAATATTGTTCGGAAGAGAAAAATAATTCGTTAGTCTCGTCGGAAGTTTTTTTTTTTATTGATCGTCGCGTTTCGATGCACGGCGCCCCATAAGGCCTGAGATAATGAAATTTTTCGCACTTTGGCGAAAAAGAAGAGTACGCGGTAGCGCCGTTTTATGTCTTTTAGATTGTTTAATTACTTTTGGCGTCGAGACGCTATACTGGTTCACGTCCGGCTATTGAGACGTTTCCTCTACTGGCCCTGTATCACCACATAATCTTGAAAATTACTGTGCAATATACCGTTGTGAGAGCGCTACAACGGAATTATGTTTCTCTGGAGAGTCTGAATACTTAACAGAGTAAATAAAAACGGAAATGGAAAATCAATGACTGTGGAAACATCGCTATAGGGGAATAAGGGCTGGGTATACGTATATGTATATATATATATATATATATATATATTAGGAGAGAAGGGAATAAGATGGTTAGCGAAGGAAAGAAGACGACCTCTGGAGAAGCGAGAAAAAGCTCTCTCGTGGCTCTCATCTAGAAGAGATGGGAGTAGGTATATAGGATCTCTGGATTTGCCAGCGCACACCTCCATACCTCATTCATTATTTTCCTGGTTACCTCTCCTTCCCACCCTCTTTTTCTCTCTCGGTTCGATAAAACTTCTCAGCAACGCAATTACGTCTGCAGCTGCTTCCAACTTCTCCATTTCGCTCCTTCTCCGCATTTGCCTCATTCCACAACGCGATCCGCATCCTTCACCCACAATTTCCCCAGACCCCGTGACGATTTCTCTCTCTCTCTCTCTCTCTCTCTCTCTCTATCTCTTTCTCCGTTGCTTCTCCGTGCCCTTTTGGTCTTGCCAACTGCTTTATCGAAGTGTCTCCTACACGTATCAACGTTTCTCCTTCAATTTAACCCCCTTCTCTCCCCCATATTTTATCTTTCTCTTCGCTCTCGACTCCGCCACAGGGTCGGCTGGCTAACTCAATATTCAACGATTTTCCGTCTCTCTCTCTCTCTCTCTCTCTCTTGCCATACCGGTTATATACATATCTTTTGCTTCTCTATATTTCTATAGAAGACTCTCCAACTCGATCTCACTCTCCCTTTGCGCGAATAACTCCTCTCCTTTTCGCGTACATTATAATTAGTGGCTTAATGACTACCACTCCGAGAGCGACTAGTAATTAAAACAACAACACCCTCTTTTCCCTTCAATATTTTCCTATACTTCGTCTCTCTCGCTCGTTTCCTACGTATACATTCTTCCCCTCTGTAGCCTCAACCTCTCGTATTTTCTCATTTTACCCTACAGCTCGATCTCATTTATTTCACCTTCACCTTCTCCCTCATCCTCCTCCTTCTTCTCAATTTTCATCGCCTCTTTTCTCGTTGCTCCGTCGCTTTTAATATCCTATATATCCGCACTTTGTTTCAACACTATTTTGCGCCAGCTTTGCGAATTCCGAGGCTTTTCTTCGTCCTTTCTCTCCATTCACTTTTTTCACCCTCTTTGAAACGAGACGTCACGAAGACGGCTGCGGAGCTTTCTCGCTAGAGGAGAGAAATCCTCGAGACGGGGATAATATATATATGGCGCGCCAAGAATTTCAGTCGTCGCGATATTTCAATTAGCCAAAGCTCCGACGTGGCGTCCTGCGGCTCTCGAATATACCCTCGTTCTCCTGTCTCTCCATTTATCTCGCTATCTTGCTCGTTTATAAGTGGCAGTGAAAGGAAAACCCCGGGGATAAGCGCGAGAAAATACCAGACGAATTACAGTATACACCGGCTGGCTAAATCTCGCTCTCTCTGCCCCCCCCCCCTTTTTTTGGCATGTACAACGCAGAGCAATGCAATAGTTATTCACTTTATTATATCGCTCGCGCGAGTATGGGACATTGCCAATTTCGTCTGCAACGACGAGAGAGTAAAACGTTGGAAATAAAAGCTCCTGGCAAACCTCGGCGCTCTGTATCTCGAAATGCTTCCTCTCCAAATCCCTTGTTTCGCGGGACACGCTCCAAGCGAAGAAAGTAATTGAAACGTCTGAGCAAAGATGGTTATTATTTTATCAAGATTTTCATTGAATATAATGAGAAACGGTGGAGTGTAATTTACATCTGAGAATTCAATTTAAATTTTTTGTTCCGCAACGTTTTGCAGTAAATTGCTGCAATGGAAAAGTCATTTAATCGTTCGTTATAACTTTTTGAGATAATTATTGCTAATTTATCGTTTTTTTTTTGTCTTCAATTCCTCCTTTGCTTTGTTTTTCGGATTCGACGATTTCTCGCTGTCTGATCTTTCTCGGCATTGCAGAGAAACGATTTTGGTTGACCGCCCTCCCCCCCCCCCCCCCCATAGAAAAGGAATAATGCTTTCGAGTCTCCGTGTGTTTGTTCTTGTTGTGTCGTTGGGGAAAGGGGGGAGGGGGGGGGGGGAGAAGAGATTCTGGCCATCACGTAGTCCTCTCGCAGGTTTGCGTTTGAAGGCTTGCCAAGAGCAGAGAACAGACCGACGGGCAACGGGGCTTGCGCTTCCATATATAGTATAGTTCTTGATAGGTTTGCCCCAACCCTCGACGTCTGTTCGTCAGCGCGGTTGAGATAGTTCGATAATCAAAGGGGATGAACCTTTTGATGTTCCAGACGGAGATAGCGAAGAGGCTGAGCGCGATTATAGGCCAGATACTGCCGTTTCTATCGCAGGATCATCATCAGCAAATTGCCTCGGCGGTTGACAGAGCGAAGCAGGTCACGATGACGGAGCTCAACGCAATTATCGGGGTAAGTCCATCGTTCTTTAAACATTTATCGTAAATATAAAATTTCGCGTTGACGTCAAAATCACATTTTGTGTGAAAAAAAAATTAATTCCAATCGTATCTCAGCTAAATTGAGGTGAACAATTAGCACCAAAAAATGATAATTGTAAAATAATCCCGATTATTCGAATCGACGTGGCAGTTTTTTTTTTTTATTTTTCAATTGAAAAGGTGCAGCGTTGTTCGATGATTATTCAAAAAAATGTTGATCATCATGAAGCCATAGATATTCTAAATTATTTTTTATAATTCGAAAATACATTGCAATTTCGATTTTATTTTCAATTTCAATTTGATAAATCTATACATTCTTTTTATGAGGACACAACTTCGAGTTTATTAATTTTTTTTTTGTAACGTACTTGCTCATCATCCATTGAAATGATACGATCATAAATAACGTCAAGTTTGAAAGAATTCCGTATCAATCGCAGTTCAGACAGCTCGAAGAGTTGAGAATCCCTGAATACATAGTCGTGTCAGTGTAAAAGCGAGAACGGGAGATGAAAAACGACAGAGATAGAGATGTACAAAGCTACATATATATATATATATATATATATATATATATATATATATATATATATATATACATATAGATCAGTAAAGAGGTAGACAGAGAGCGGAAGCCGATGATGCACGCCCGGGGAATTCGAATGCGGACGGATGGATACGTTCGCTCCTTCCCAGCATCCAACTCTCGCCCATCCTCCTTCTTTCCTCGACCCCTCTGCGGGATACCCTCGCGAATCCCGAATCCTCCTCAATATTGCTCGAGCACTCAATTTCCTCCCTATTAAGCCGCCGGCTTCTCTCCGGGTCGCTCGACACAAACTCCCTCCTCCTCCTCCTCCTCCTCCTCCTTCTCCTCCACCTCCTCCACCCCAACCCCTATTTACTCCATCGCTTTTCCGCCCTTCCGCGAATCTTGGTTCACTCACACCCTCTCCACTTCTCGTTCCAGCTTTCTCCTGTTTCTCGTTTCACTCTCACCCTCTTCCCCGAGACCACCAACACGTGTATATATATATCGAACTCCTCCCCTGGCAATCCAAAGGGCACAAGACCGAACGTTTCAACACGTAAAATGATGCGTGTTACGCCTTTTTTTTCGCATCGCCAGCAAACTATATACGTATACATAGATGTGTGCGCGTGTGCTTTTCCGT
Organism: Rhorus exstirpatorius; assembly: GCA_963564615.1. Taxonomy (NCBI): domain Eukaryota; kingdom Metazoa; phylum Arthropoda; class Insecta; order Hymenoptera; family Ichneumonidae; genus Rhorus; species Rhorus exstirpatorius. The sequence continues at coordinate 21,736,796 of OY751321.1, forward strand.
CTCCGCTTCTCACTCTCGTCTATGAACTTATCGTCTTCTTGCCTGCTTGCGTGGAATTGGTGTAAGGTTTGCCCCGAGATGTCGGAGCTTCTCTCCTCTCTTTCTCTCTCTCTCTCTCTCTCTCTCTCTCTCTTTCCCTCTCCCTCTCTCTTTCTCCCTGAATCGTATCCTGGTTTTCTTGCTCGTCTTCCACCGTTCGGATAGGGGTTTATAGTGTTATGGCGCACGAGCACCGACTAATCAGCATTCCTCGCCCGAACCTACTCTCCGGCATCGGAGAGTAACTTTACCATCCACCGAGCTTGTTCCACACCGTTCCATTCTCCTTCATCTCCTCACCAACTTACCTCGTCTTTCTCTCGCTCTCTCTCTCTCTCACTCACTCACTCCCTCGCACTTTTGGCTACATAACGACCCTTGGCGTTGTCGCTACGTGCGCCAAATCCTTAGCAGGATTCCGCGAGGATCCGGGAACCTCTTAACCCGGTCCTTTAACCCACGCCATTCTACCTCTCTGTCTACCGTCAGCATTCTCAATCATCTTGTAGACTCTTTTCGCCTCTATAGATATAGATACTATACATATGTACCGTAGTACCGTGTGCTGACTACAGGTACAAATACAGAGAAATAAAGTACAAACGCGTGTATATAGATGTTGCCAAGATGTTTCACTATATGGATTCTCTTCCTCATGGGGGAATTTCATGAAACACTCAAGACTCCCGCCCGAAGAATTCTTCCCGTATATCCGTGGGGGAGAAATTGACTATCCGATTCGGAATTTCTGATGCGTTTTGGTTCGAGGCATATAAAATCGCGAAAGCTGATATTAGTTTACAATTCCGTATGAGATAACGATTAAGTAGATACGACAAGAGAGTAATGGCGCGGTATCATTTCTGAATTGAAATCATTCGACTTTGAACACACCGATTGAAATTGATCTTATTGTAATGTGGCTCGAGCCAATATTCACGTAAATTTGAATATTTTTCCTCCGAATGAGGAAAAATGTTATGCGAAATAATAAGATTAACAAAAACAAACTTTATTCGAGTCAAAGGAATCATGGCATATAGATTTGAGTAGCTGATGATTCATGGGATAAATATATTTTTTTTTAGAACGTCTCCATAAAATGCCTCAGCTAAGAATACAACGCAAGCTCTCGAGGGTTCTTCTTTTTTTTTTTTGCGTCATTTAGTCACCGTCAGCGGTGTTGAAATACGAGCGTTTCCTGTCGTGGCTATAGAAACGAGACTAGGCGTCTTCCGGTTACGTTTACGGATCTTTCTACTAATCTGTTATTTTTTTTATTGCTAATGAATTCTGGAAAAAAAAAAGTGTAAACGAATCTCGTTTACACTTTTAAAAGTGTAATGAACCTCGGTCATCATTTCTCCGCAAAGGCTTCAAATATTTTACGTATATACTCGCGTTTAGAAATGTCCATTTATATTCTTTGCATAATCCCTTTGGTCGTGAATGTGCCATAATCTTAAACGTGAAGTCGTGTTTATACCGAGGAATTTGCACACATCCGAGTGCGGCTGGGTGAAAATGCAATACCCAGTAACAAGAGATGGGAGAGAGAGAGAGGGAGAGCAAGTAGAGGAGCCCGAAGCCGGGTTATTATATCGTTAAGCCATTTAATTAACTCGGCAAACTACTCGTCGAAATATTCGCCCCCAATCCGCTCGCTTCCCGCCTAACGAGTGTACACGAAGCCCCCGACACCCTCCGCCTGCCCTCTCACCCTTTTCTCACCACCTCTCGTTGTTCCCTGACACCCCTTAAACTACCCTTAACATATATATATATATATATATATATGTGTACACGACCC
>OY751321.1:21738844-21815424 GCA_963564615.1 Rhorus exstirpatorius
AAAAAAAAAGCGTGCAAATTAGAAGTTTGCAGATTGCTCTCTCATTATTTTATCTCACTCACAAAGCTTCCTCCATGAGAAAGCCAAAATTAACTAACCCACTTGCTCATAGGAGGGATCTTTGCGAGTGAGATAAAATAATGAGGAAGCAATGTGCAAACTTCTAATTTGCACACTTCTAATGTATCGATTCTGTTTCTCGCCATCCTTTTAAACACTTCATACTCGCTAAAAGAGTGCAAAATTTTTGCTTATATTGCGAGATCGAATTTAAAAAAATGGGCAGCGAATCACGTACTTCAATGGACGACACAAAAATTTGTGTTAATTAATTTTCAATGAATTAGTATTCGAAATTTCAAAATTCGAGTTTCAAAATTTTTTTTTCTTGTTTTCTCGCAATAATCGTTCGCAATTATTTCCTACGATCGTTGCCGATGTGTAGGAATGAGAAGAAAAAAAAAATATTGTCGTATATGAGAGAAGGGCTATGGGGAATACAAGATGAATGAAACAACGAGAATAGCTCTCCGAGTACGCGTGAAGAATAGAAAGGAGCAGATGGACTTTAATTATATATATATATATATATATATATATATATATATATGTACACACATATATATATCTCTGCATACTTGCAAAGTGTACATATGGGCATCCATGTGTATACTCAAGTTTGTCGAGTGAGGATGAACGCGACGAGACTCGGTTTAAAATCTCCGAGTGTCTTCTCAGGAGACTCTCGAAACGGGTCCAGCCCACACGCTATTATTCCCGCGGGTACGTGATCTCACTCGTGATTGGAACTTACTCGCGTCTCATTTCTCTCATCTCCGTGTCGTCAATCTTTTATTCTTTTCCTCTTCTTCCTTCCGCCTCATATGTTCTCTTGTTTTTTTTTTCTCTCTCTCTCTTTTTTCTACATATTACATATCTTCGAAGGCAAGCCCTTGCAATTCCTGCAATTCCCTGGGAATCGGAACGAGAGAGAGAGAGAGAGAGATAAAAAGTTATCCTTCCTCTGGCAAAGATTTTACGGTCACGAGAAGGGAAGACACGCGAGATGAGGATAAAATATTGCCAAGTTCACGTTTAATTTTCATTTTCTTTTCTTCGGTATATAAGAGCTCTCTCTCTCTCTCTCTCTCTTTCTCTTTCTCTTTCTCTCTCTCTCTCTCTCTCTCTCTCTCTCTCTCTCTCTCTCTCTCTCTCTCTCTCTCTCTCTCTCTCTCTCTCTCTCTCTCTCTCTCTCTTTGTGTGTGTGTGTGCACGCTAGAGAAAATGTACGAGAGATACGCGATGAAGAACTGGTGAGCTTTCGGTAAATATTATAATGCTACAGAATTTTCTTTTGAAAGTAACGATACTTAGTAAAATTCACCACGATATGGGAAATATAATTGGGAGCTGAATGGGAAAAAGGGCATGAGGCTCTAATTAATAACGATGAGTCGTCGTATATAGCTATCCCAGTAAAAATAAAACTAAAAAGGGGAAACTGTCAGGCATGTACTAACTATGTGTGTGTGTGTGTGTGTGTGTGTGTGTACAACCGATGCCTTAAGTACACTATCTTCAAAGTGAACGGATATAAATCTCAAGAGCCTTTAGGTTTGCTGGCAAACGCCCGCAAGAGAGAGACAGACAGAGAGAGAGAGAGAGAAATGGCAAAAGGGGAAGAGGGAAAAGTATCTCCTCGTCCTCTCGTCGAGGAAGTCAGAGTAAAGAGGAGGGAAAAGTATTAAACGAGCAAATCGAGTTCCCAAGAGGGATTCTACGGGCTGTTGGCTTCCAAGTTATACTCGTTAGCGGGCGCGTTGAATCGCGTGCGAGTTATCCGCGTTCCTGCTATCTCTCTCTCTCTCTCTCTCCCTCTGTCTCTTACTCACTCGAACTTTACACACAACTCTTTGCCCCCTTGCGCCAAACTCTCTTTCTCAGTTTAACGCTGAACGATGAACTACCGTGTGTGCTGCTTCTTGGTCGTTGTACATTCGTCGTTCAACTTTCTTACTTCTTCCTTTTATTCCCATTTCTTGTTGTTGCATACTCGCTCCGAGAGAGGCGACTTCAACACCGTTATAAACGAAGAATACGACGACGATTACTATACAGGGGGTACATGAAGTGCACACAGAAGCAACGAGAGACAGCTCTGAATAACTGAAAGAGAGAGAGAGAGACCGAGAGAGAGAAAGAGAGAGAAGCAGCTCCGGAATACTAGGCAGCAAAATACCAATATAGTATGGTACAGTGATGTGTATACAGTGTAATGTAATAATGTTTATGATACAGTAGAACTCCCGATAAACTTATTTTTCCCGGGTTCTAAACAAACCTGCGGTTAATTTCGTTAAAATTATTTAAATTTTAACGAAATTTTTTTCATGTCAATGATTGTAAAATCGAAACAGCACTCGATGATAGATTTTTGAGAGGAGGGATGGACAGAGGGTTAAGGGATGAAAAAAAATATATTGGAAATCAATTTTTTTTTTTCAGAAAAGAAGCATTATAATTAGCCTAGAAATAATTTATAATTGATAGATAATTAATCGTACAATAACTGTCGTCAGTTGCGAGAATTAATGAAAGTCTGAGAAAAAAAAAATCAAATAAAAAATGAACGCTATTTAAAAAAAGAGTACAAATTGTAAACTTGCACCGTTGCTTCCTCATTACAAAGTTACATCTACAAGGAGTTGATTTTCGTTAATGTGAAGATGGCTTTCGTAATTTTGGCTTACTCATGGAGAAAACTTTGTAATTTTTCAAAACTGAAAATTTTATGAAATTTGAACCTCTTGAGAGAATTCTTGCCAAATTCAATATGGAATATTCTTGTCGCATAGCGTAATTATGAAAAAAAAAAAAACTTTTGGCTAAACAATCTCAAATTTACGAAAGTTACAGCGATCAGACATTTTTCAAAAATTTTAAAATTTTATGAAATCTCAATCGCTCGAGCGAGTCTAGCCTAAATTCCATATGTAACACACAAAGTTCAATGTTTTAAATTTGTTTAAGCACTTCTTTCGTTTCGGAGAAATTTTAAACTTGAAATTTCTTCTCAATGCGTGTGTTTCCCGATTTTTTTGTACATTCTGAACAGATTAGCAGAAAAAAAAACGAAATTTTAATTATTTTTTCACCAAAACGAAGCATCCTCGATCCATCAAAGTTTCCTTTATGCAACAAAGCTTCATCTATGTATCCTAAATTCGTCTATTCGACAATTGGTTTTTTTTTTTTTTTTTTCGGAAAATAAAAAGAAAATAACGTTTTATTTTCGACTTTTAAAGCGCGAAGCCTCGGCTCGAATCGATAAAAAGATTTTCCGCTTCGTGGACAGATGAGAGATAGTATTGCGAAGCGAAGAGGAAAGGAGTAAATTGCGAAATCGATGCTCCTTCCTCGAGCGAACTTCGACTGTATTCGCCAGGCTGTTTTTTTCTCCTGTGGCGTGCGGTAAAAGAAGCGAATATATACAGAAGCAGAGAGAGAAAGAGAGAGAGAGAGAGAGAAAAAGATGAAAGAGAGGAAAGGAGAGAGATAGATAGATGAACGAATCGTTTAGGCTCTGCGAGCACGGGACACGACAAACTGCCAGCCCTAATGCCAATTAGTGCCATTCCGACGTCGAGCCTTCCACTCCTCTGTCTCTCTCGCTGCATGGAGGTGGCTTCCTCGCTTCACAGTCAGCGGGTAATACTCCCGGCTGGCTACCGCGAACGAGCTCGCTTGGACATTTTTTTTCTCCACTCCTTTTTCTCCTTTCATTTTATTTTTTATTTTTTATTTTTCCTCTTCATTTCCCTCTTCTCCTTTCTCTCTCGTTTCTCATCCACTTTATACATTCTCGGCTCTCCTTCAATCTCCATCACTCGATATATCTCGACGCCCAAGAGAAAAATTCGAGGCTTGAGAGATGATGAGGGGAAAAAAAAAAAATAACAACAGATAGAAAAAAAAAAATAGTAGAGAGCATAACCAAGAGGGAGTGAAGTTTGCCGAGCAGTTAGACGCAATTATCGCAATCGACACTGGGAAGATAGAAGCCTCTGGAGCTGTGCATATAACTATGTACACACTTTTATCCATATATATATATATATATATATATACCTTGTCCGTGTAATTCCTAACTATTTTTCAAAGAATTTCCAACTTGTAATTATAACGTCTACGAATCCTCGTGAGATTAAAAAAACAATTATATATCTGCACGATTATCTTTCATCAAATCTCGCCTTGATTTCTCAATTTTTTTTCTCTCATTATTCTCCTCCTGGGAAATAATCATTCCGATAATTGGGGAGGAGGGAAAACGAACGAAAAAAAAAAACAAAATTCTCAAGCATACGATTGTAATGTGATTTCTTACATGATGAAACAAATGATTAATGGTTTTTATTTGTTTTTTTTTTTTGACGCCACGACGGTAAGAGCATTTCTGAAAGTATAGTATGGGAGCGTGCATTACAGCAGTCCGGCGAGAGTTTCCTCTCTCATCGAGCGCCATATATACACACACTCGACAAAAGCTCGACTATTTAAAAGCTCGAGGTCACAGAGCACAGAAAGAGCTTTGGGGATGAGTCATTATCACTCTCACTATCTCTTGCATTCGTCTGGGGGGAGAAAAAAAAAATTTAACCAAGCACGAGATGGAAATTCAAAATGGCAAGATAATTTGAAAAAAAAAAAAACGAAAATCATTTTAAAAATTCTATGTTTTATCTCAAACCATCTCGAGGAATAATTGATGAGGAATCAAATGTACCCTTCGGCAAAAAAAAAATAGAGAATACTCTACTTTTGTCCTTTTCTTAAAACAGACTCTTTGTCATCGAATATATTCAATTTAATGAGAACTGCCAAGAAAACAAACAGCGATTAAAAAAAAAATATATTAACATACTCGTTTTATCTCCGACTATGGATTTTCAAGATTCGATGAAAAAAAAAATCACTTTTCCTTGCGAGAATAAAATTGGAGCTTTCTCTACTTTTGCTCATTTTGTTTTCCAAGTCCCATTGCTATTTCTTTCGAGAGGGCGAGCATTGTTGTCATCAATATAATATATCGAGTGGTAAAAAAAAAGGCACTAACATTTTTGTTTCTTTGTAAATTCGCATCAATATTTCCTGTACCAATTATAATTATGCGGGACCATTGGGAGCCTATTTACGTGATAACGAGAAAGACAATTCTAGAAGAACGCCAAATTCTTCAATCCTTAGTCGAAAAACTTATTTTGCTTTGAATTGTCTTTTAATTTTTCTGTATATTCATACATTTTTCGCGAATACCATGAACAAGACAATACTATGCTGACTTATCGTTGTGTACTACATATTCAGCCATGTATACGACGCTGTATAGGATAAGAAAAACCATCCAAACCACAGGGGTGACTCGACACGAGTTGAGACTCGATCGTTCGGATAAACTTCCATCAGCGTCGTCGTAGTTGTGAAACGCGGTGGAAAAATACCCGAGGAAAATTGCCATGGAGGTTGAAAAGTTCCTGGTAAAGGATAGAGCAGGTTCACAAAGTATATATATATATATATATATAGCTCTTTCAACTTCCTCTCTCTTTATCCACCGTCTCATTTTCGTTTTATTCTCTCAACCTCATTAGTTCTTTCTCTCTCTCTCTCTCTCTCTCTCTCTCTCTCTCTCTCTCTCTTTCTCTCTCGTCTCGAGAAGTCGATGTAACTCCAATCTTTCTTCGTGTTTGTGTTGCTACGCCACGTCGGCATCGTCGACGTTGTGAGACGAGACGTAATTTGAGAATTATTTAAACGAGAACGCGCAAGAGGTTTGCCCCTGATGGTGTATGTAGTAAAATAAAGAATATGAGGATCTATACAGCGAGAAGAGAGAGAGAGAGAGAGAGAGAGAGGAACACCAAATTGGTTTGGTTGATGTTGGGCGCAGTTTCACGTCACGTTAGTCCGATCCAGACGTAAACACAATTCCAGAAGCACAATGGGTTATGGTTCACGAGCACACTTCGAATCGCCTCCCTCCCCCTTTTTTACTCTGACGAGAGAAAAAAGGAGAGAGAGAGAGAGAGAGAGAGAGAGAGAGAGAGAGAGAGAGAGAGAGAGAGAAAGCGATTTCTCGGTGATCGACGATTTTAAATGCAGAAGAGCAGAAACGAGCAGAAAGGAAGATTATATGGATTGGCAATCAAACCCGAGATGGCAAATGCCATCACGAGAAAGCGATAACCATAAACGAAGAAGAAGAAGAAGAGGATAAAGAAGACGAAGAAAAATAAATTCATCCGAGGGAAGTAATAGCAGCTCCAACTGGATTCGTTGAGTCATGAATGCACTTTTTTAAACATTTTCCCCTCCGCACATCGTGAAATGTCCCCCCCCCCCCCTGCACTATGAATTCGAAACTTACGAAAAGTTACAAGTGAATGTATAAAAACAAATAATCAACGAAAATTCTTCATGCGATTGTGAATCTAAAAATTGTCTACGCCAAGAAATATTCTAGGACAGAGTGCACCGCATGAGCGATGTAAGAGGGCTACAGCGACGAAAACACGATTGGATTTACAAAAGAGAACGGAATATGGAGATCAGAAGATCGAAAAGAAAGGAAAAAAAAGAAAAAAAAAACGACAAGCGAACGTCGTCTGGGATTTCGAGTGTACTCGAGGCCAAGTCTTGAGAGGATTGCGTGTATGGAAAGAGACGAGAAAACAAATATCCAAGCCATCGAAACATATATATATGTATATATATATATATATATATATATTAAGGGGAGGTATTGAAAGAAAACAGAAGGGAGAGACTCTGCAGCGAGACCACATACAGTGCCAGTGGACTAAAAGAGAGGAGGATGAGATATGCTTCGTCAAACGAGAACTCTGTATTATAGGGGTCGAAAACGATTTTCTCTCTCTCTCTCTCTCTCTCTTTCTCTCTATGAGCTCTGAAAATGGTCTCTCTTAGTAGACCAATTTACGGCACCCTCAGGATAGCTAGAGGGGTGTATCTCCCTTCGTTTCTCGGCCATTGTTGTATCGTTCACAGGATTGTTTTTTTTTCCCCTCTTCTTTTTGTGAAAGGCCACGACGCGAGTGAGAGAAGCTAGAATACATAACGGAGCAGGGGGACATATGAATTTTCGTATTATACACCCCAAGGGTTTATCCACACTCTGGTATTTGACGATGCTCGACGTGTTTACGAATCGATATATATATATATATATATATATATATATATATATATATATATATATATATATATATATATCCCCCCCCCATCGCAAAATCTCCAGATTACTCGAGCTCTGCTTTTTCACAATGACAATTCGTGAGCCAAAATTATTTTTTTTCCCCCCTTTTCAAAGACGATTGAAATTTGTCATCACATCAAAATAGCAATAATGTCGACGGTTAATAACAAATTTGGGAAGTAAAACATTTCTTCATTTAGAATCATAAATATCGGTTTTTTTTTTTCAACAGGCAAATATATCTATGATAAATTAGCTGTTAAAAAAAACGGCATTTTCACACAAGACGGTTTATTACACACACGCGTTTTTTTTTGTCCTTTGCTTGTCCGGATTCTCGGAAAGTTTTGACGGTCTGAGGTGAAAAAAAAGACACATAGAGCGAGGAAATAGCGATAGCCGGAAGATGATCTGGGCAAGAGGCCATGTATGAAAAAAAAAAAATGTGTGTACATGTTTTAAGAAGGCCTCTCTCGACGTTTTTTCAGCTGCTCATATTTGCGCGTCAAATTAAACATCGCGTCGCGAATGCCGCGAGGCAAAACTGCCCGAGGGCATACGAAGAATATATATATAATATACACATCGAGGGATCTCTCTCACTATATAATATCTTTCTCGACGCTGGTTTACACGAGTTCTAAACTGGCCGATTAAAAGTATCAATATTTACAGGGTTCCCCCCGTCAGTTGGGGTGAATTTATTTCTCTCTCTCTCTCTCTCTCTCTCTTGGTTTCTGAAACCGGAAGGGCGTAAAGCGAAGAGTGTGCAGGAATTTGAAAAAGGGACGTAAAGATAGAATAAGAGGGAGAGAACGAGCGAGAAAGATGAAAATGAAATGGGGGATGAAGAGAGGGAGTGAAAGAGTCACGCGCTCACTTTGGTTAATGGCCACCTAAATACGAGCGTACGACTACTTAGTATCAGAGCCCCAGCAGGGGCATATAATTCTCTCTAGAATTCTCTCCCTTCTTGGTCCCTTTCACCCTCGTCCTTTTCGTGAAGAGACCCCTCGCGTTTTTACGAAGGGTGTAACCCAACAAACCCCTCGACCCTCGTCACGTTCAACCTTTCTCTCTCTCTCTATCTCTCTCTCTCTCTCTCTCTCTCCTCTCTCTCTCACTCTTGGCCTCGTTTTGCCGGTCATTGTCAAGACCACCCTTGTGGAGCTTGGCAAAGGTGGCTGACAACCCCTAACGGGCAACCTCCACATTTTAGGGTCACTCTGGTGTGACGACGTAAGGGACACAATCCACGTGCTGATGTGGTGGCTCTCGCTATCAACGCCCCATATCCGCTTCCTCTACATATATATATTGTATCTCATACAGAGGCCGCGTGACTGCATCATTATTATTTGTTCGGATCGTCAGCCATTTTCATCGGAACCCTTATTCAAAGCCTGTAGCGCTTTTACGAGACCCTTGTACCAGAGGGTAGACACATTTATGAAGATATATACATATGTGTGTATGTATATATATATATATGGGTGTGTGCAAGTATAGAAATTATGAGGATAGGAATTACGGTTCTTGTGTGCGCTGAGTGAGAATAAACGTATTTACAATGGGATATATATATATATATATAAACATGAATGATGCATCCTGCATCAAGTGGGATGATTTTTGGCTGAGAAAATCTTTGGTTGGCTATTTTAATGAGAATTCAATTGGTAAGCCACAAAGACGAGATTTAAAAAGGCTTTTCTTTTTCATTTAGACGAAATAAATGATTTTAAAAAATGAAAAATCTCAAGTATTCTTGCTAATTGGTGTTAAAAAGAAAAAAGAATTGATAAATTTGTTCCTCCATTACAATAAATTGATTCTTCTTTCGCACACCATATATGCTACCGGATTCATTTCATGGATACAGAGATTACCATAAATTAACGAAATATTCATGGAAAATCGTGTTACTAACTCGTGAAATCCTATGACAGGACGAAATCCCACGAAAGTATACGATCAACGGCCCCCGAGGTTTTTGTATATGAATTGAACGAGCGAATTTGTGCGAGCCTCGGAGCGTAGGAAAAATATTAGCGATGCACGATTCCTACGTTCATTTAATGCGAAACATAAATTTTTCTCCGTGTGCCGTTACAAGGGATTGAAAGAGACTGTACCAGCTATAATAATGTGTATATATATATATATATATATATATATATATATATATATATATATATATGCTCTGATCGGGCTTGAGAAAAAATGTTTTTTTTTTTCGTAGAGAATTGGCCTGCGATACTTGTTTGTATGGTGTCGTGAGACACTCGTTGCATCAGCAACGAAATTTCACATATGATAATTATAATTAAAATCGTCAAATTTATTCCACATAAGACCATGACGAAAATTTATAAAAATCCTAGGATCAATTCGAGGTTCAAAAAAAAAATTGTATTTAATGAAAAGTGAACATTCAGATAAATTTATGAATTCGAGAAAGAAAAAATTTAACTGTCCACCGTTTTTTTTTTTTTTTTTTCTTCAAAATTAAATTAGATTCAATGTCCATTGACTTGAATAGGGATTGAAAAAATTGCAATGAAAAATGTATTTGTCAAAAATATTGACATTTTATTTCGTAAAAAAAAATCGAAATATTCGATAATAAAAAAAAAACTTTACCGAAATGATTTTTTGATATCTTCGTGACGTTATCATTATTTGCACTCAATACATGACCCAAAATTTCAGTTATCCGAAGCTTTGACTTTCATTTTCAGATTTTTTTCCATCTTAACCCTCTTATTTTTTGCCTACCACTTTATCACACTGGGGTCCCGTGGATCCCACTCAGATTTTTTCCCATAATTCAGCTCAAATTTACATATTCAAGTTGTTTTTTTTTTTCCTTCAATCGATGTACAATCAACCAAGATTTTGCAACCGGCCTGGGATCCCTGGGACCCCAGAGTGGTAAGCCAGAGATGTTTTGGCACTTAAATTCCTGTTCATAAGGAAAAGTCATCGTGAATTGTAATAGATCGCGATGAGTTAAAAATTCGAAAAAAAATCAAAGAAATCAAAGACACCAAGGATTTTGAGTTTCAACGAAAATGTTAAAACTTTATTAATAAAATTTTTTTTTTAATATTAAGAAAAATTATTATTCGCTTTCACGAATATATTTTTTTTTTATTATACAAAATTTTTCCCATAAATTTTTCCTCGATTGTTTATACGTGAAAAATTAAAAAAAAAAAAAAAAAATCCTGCATAAAAAAAATGTTTCCATTTTTTATTAAGCTGCAATGAATTTTTGAAAAATTTTGAAATTTTCGTTAAATAACCCGTGTGCTCGATAAATCATCAAAAGTAAACATATTCGAAATTTTCAAAAATCTATGAAACCATTAATGGCAGACTGTACGCGAAGACATCCAAAATTTACGTAATTCTAACTATTTTTCAATTTTACTCAAAATATCGTTAAAATTCTCATCGATTATCAAAACTTTGGGCCTGACTAACCCAAACATCCTCGAATCTTGAACAGGCAACTCTTATTTTTATTACGCGGAGAAAAAAAAAAGAAATAAATAGAACGCGATGAATCTCTGAGAGCGTTAGAGTGAAGCCTTTACCGCACTAAAGTGGACGACTGTATATAGAAGGGTAAAGGGTGTGGAACACGTGCGGATATAGCGAACGCTCGCCAAAGAGACACGTGTCTCATAGCCACGCCAACATGGCGCGCTAACCATACACGCAAGTACATGTGACTTTGTTACTGCTTGTATTTCATCGACCAATCTCTCTCTCCCCATACTTTTACGATCTTTGCCATTGTAATTTTCATCCCCCTGCTCCCTGTTCAACTTTCAATATCTAACGCCACATCCGAAAAATTCAATTTTCACCATTTTTATTTTTAATTCTATCCACAGAAATTCAAAACATACGCATGAACCTCCCCTTTCACAGAAATAAATACTAAAAAAAAAAAACAACTTTATCCATCAGTAGGCTAAATTTCATTGGACGTAAATTTTTCGAAAAGAAAACAAGAAATATAAAAAAATTCTTACCGGATGTCTTGCAGCCGCAGCTGCGGCAACAGCGGCAGCATTGATCCCGGCACTGGGATACATTTTCGACTGGAAAAATATCACAGGCGAAAGAGGAAAAAAAAAAACAAAACTCCCGTTTTTCTCGTGATTATCACTTCTTGATGCGCACACACACGCACGCACGCACGCACGCGGGCACTAACGTGGTCAAAATGCGTCAAATTTCCCTCGGCAAGCGGGAATAAATCCTTCGCCGCACGTTGCAAGACGATATATAAATATATATACGAATATATATATATATATATATATAGAAACACCACACACTTCACGAGAGGCCCGACATCTCGTCAAGCTCGCGCGTGCGCGGACACTCGCGGTGATAAAACGACGAACTTCACTTTTATCGAGAAAAAACGAAGGCGTGAAATTTGAATAGAAATAAATAAAAATGAAAAAGGGTTCTTTTTTAACCCTTTTGGCCACGCGGGCTACGTGCTAAGGATCGTTTTAGGGTGTTTTTCTATCTCGCTGTTAAACTTGAATTGACGAGGACGGCAAAAATGTATAATCCACGTTACATCGGCGTGTCTCGCCATCCAATCGTTCGCCATGCGGAAACTAAAATCTCATTTCGGCAGGTTTTTCACCCCCCAGTTTTTTTTTTGTTTTTGTTTACTCTAATCGATTCGTTAATACTGTTATTTCGATTGGGATAAGGAAAAACGAGAGAAAAAAAGAAAGAAAAGCGACGAACGCGCGCGAAACACGAGGGGAAGAAAGATCGGCTCGGTCGGTAAATGTAGATCGACGAGGGGTGAGCGCGCGAGCGTCTGACGCGGCGAGAGAGAAAAGGGGGAACCGCCGAACTGCTTCGAGAGTCTCGTGGCCTGTGGGGCGCGCGAGAGTGAGACGGATAGAGACGCTCTTCACAGCGATATCGCGCGCGTGTATAAATACGTATATATATGCACGTGGACACGCACACGCGCACACACGCAACACACACACACACACACACACACACCGCTTACGCTCTATAAGACCTGGCGCACGTTTTACTTCCTTTCGATTTCTTCGATACTCCGCAAGAAAAAAATCACGAAACTATTGTTTTTTTTTTAAATCGTTATATCGTCATTGGAGACATTTTTTAAAGATTATAACGAAGATATAAATAGCGATAAATATTTCGCTATTTTACATCGAAAACCCCGCAGAATCCTTTCGACTCGTGCGATTCGACTCTCTCTCCCCGGCTGAGCAATCCGCGAGAGGGATCGATCGATCGATCAATGTGTCTGATATTCTGCACGGAGCTCATAAGTTTTCGTAATTCCGCATAATAAAACCAACAATCACGAATATGCGCGCACCAACACGATAAATAAACATATTAATCCTTGGGCACGAATCCGAAGCACTGTGGACTTGCGTTCCTTTTTTTTTTCTCTTCTTCTTCTTCTATTTCTTTGTCTCGAAGCAACGAGATCGAGTTTGCATGAAAATGGAAAAGAGAAAAAAGGAGGAAGAAAGAGCAATAGTTTTGCGCGTAAACGGAAGAAAAAACGGAGCGAGAATCGACCTCACCTCGCTGAAGTCCACGGTGCTACTGGCGACGCGCGAAGGAGTGGGGGGCGTACAGAGGAGTCTCGGGCTATGCGCCGTTGCCGCTATTCCCCACCACAGGCGGCAAATACGACCTGAGGGGAGAGAGAAAGAGAGAAAAAGAGAGAGAGAGAGAGAGAGGAGAGGCAATCCACACCGCTAGGCCCTCTCATTCCTCGCCGAGCTTTTCTATATACATCGCTCGGTATATAGGCTTGTGTGTGCGAGCCGAGCGAGGGCGAGAGAACGACGGCCGTTTCGACAGCGTATTAACCGGTACGATAGCTCCTTTACAATTATTGCGATTAGTTACGTGAATGACCGAGGCGGCGGTAGGTGACCGGACGGTTCTCATTCCCTCGGTATCATTATATCTATATACATATCGTCCCTCTCGTACATGTGTTTACATACATATGCATGTGTTTATACGACAGGGGTGCAAATTAATGTTTTAATTCAATATAATTGCAGTTTCGGGGATTTTCTTGGATTTCAGGACTATCCCCAGCAATTTGGAGTAGCGCTACAGGCGAACTATAGTCAAGCGATCGAATATTTTGAACTCTATGATGATTTAATAACATTGGTGAAAGCTTTAAAGTACGTTACACGTAAAAATTGTTGACATTCATTGCACAAGGGAATTCACAGACAATCTAGAGTCGAATTCGACGTTGTTTTCAACGATGGCGCTTTTCAGGAAGCTTTGTTTTCAATATAATTACAATTTTTGAAATTTTTTAATCGGATTTCAGTTACCTTGAACAATTTTAGACTCAGGTATAATGCTTCGACGTTACAGATACCTTCATTCAAAGTGATTGATTCTTGTCCAATGTGAAATACTATTCCCAAAACTACATAACTTAAAATTATAGCTTCCTGCGCATATATTTATTTTTGTCTTGGTTCTTTTCCAAATATCTCTCTCCTCTCTCTCTCTCTCTCTCTCTCGTTCTCTGAGGTGATGTGCAATGCTCTTTGTCTCATGAGCATCCGAAAAAGAATTAATTATAATGTATGTGTCTTTATTTATAAGCTGAAGAATAGACTGTTACCCGAAAGTATCACAAGTGAATGTAATTTTGTGGGCAACGAAAGATTTAATACAAGGCAAAGAGGACAAATTCGAATTCCGTTTAGAAGAACGACTCTGCAGCACGAAATGATATTTTTTATGATGGAGTGCAACTATTCAACTCATTACCATCGAATATTAAAGATATTGAAAATAATTTTAAAATGTTTAAGCTAAAGTTAAGAGAATTTGTAAAGTTGATGTGTTGCACTGTAACGCAAGCACGACTTGCGCCAATAATATGGTAGCCTCTTATAATAAACAATTCTCTCTCTCTTTCTATTCATTAGTCGTAATGTTAATGATTAAAATTTCGTCCTTCTATTGCCTGTCGCGTCATGTCCTTACAACTTTGTTTAATTTTAATTTTTAACAATAGTTTTACAGGGCTTACTATTTCATTTTCGTCTCGGGGGAAAAAAAAACCAAAATTACGCTCAAAGGGGGTTAATGAAGTTCACCATTCACGTTTGTTTTACTTTTACACACACACACACACAGATATGAAACGATGAGTGAAAATTTAATTCAAACTCAGTCGCAGCGTGAAACCGCTTCCAAAGAGAGTGAAAAAGAGAAAGAGAGAGAGAGAGAGAGAGACAGAGAGGGCGAGAGACAGAGAGGGCAAAGAGAGAGTTTGATAATCACTGGGTGTAATCACTAAAATTGGGTGCAAACTAGCACGCTTTATGCGCCTCTCGAATACCACACGGTGCATCCGCGCACAAGTGGCGCTGCGTAACGGTGGGATGCGAGAACGATCGGTGGTAGGGTGGGATTCAGCGGACGCGAAAGAGACTTTGGTAGGGAGGCTAGAGAGTGAGAGAGAGAGAGAGAGAGAGAGAGAGAGAGAGGACGGATGGCGTTTCGGGTATCATGCAAATCTATTTGTAACGGATTTTGCGGTCGTGAACGGATTAGTCGACGAGATATTCCCCGCAATCATAAGTTACACATTATTGATTCTGTCTCCTATATGCATATCTGTTGATATACATACACATAAATATACTAAATGCATACATTTAACTATAATCTCGATTATATCTGATTGCCTCTCGCCACGTTTATTATTATCGACCAGCACGCGATTATCATTCCATTAAAATTCCACAGTCGTTTATTTAAGGTAGTAATACCGGTACACTATAAAGTCCCAGACGACCATAATGTATGAAAGATTAATAAAAAATAAAAAAAAGAAGCTCTAAAAACCACCTTCGTAATGATTATCCGAAGAGTATATCAAGTATTTGCAAAACAGCTTTTATCGCAATATACCAATGAAATTGTTCATAAACAAAATTATTATTACTTTTGATTCGATCGATATGTGACGCCATAACAAAAAAGATAAAAAATAAAATAGGGTTAACGCGAGATTAGATATCTCGCTTGAGATTAGAATCTTCTACACTTGACGTGAGATTACCTCTTCAAATATCCAGTGACTCATCGTGTTTTTTTAAAAAATTTTCTTTTTTAGCAGACACAATTGACAATATCTTACGAACACGGTGATACTTATCAATCTTGCCTATATACGAGTGTATCGTTCCAAAGACGCGACTAAATTGTCACCGTCACACTCTCAAATAGCTTTCAGAAGAACCATCTCGATTTCACGATCGCGGCATACCCCACGAAAAGCTGCCCCCTCCCTGCCCCGCCGCGGTTACTATCAAAAAAATTTATGACACCTTTTTTACTTGAAATTCCCCGCGCATCAATTTCCTGCGTCCATATGAAGTTTTCCAAATCTTTTTTTTTTTTTGTCTCCCGAACAAAGGAGAGTCTGGTTGCAAATCTACAAGGGGGGGGGGGGGGGCACTGGTAAATCCAGCAGAGGGTAAACGAGACAGGGTAAACGGGGTGGATAGCATACGCGCAGGTATTAGTTCAGGCAGAGCCCCATCCCCCTGAATCGCGAACGCGAGGGAACGAGAATTGGCGGAGAGGCCAAAGAAGGGGATGAAGCGAGAGGAGGAGGGGGATGAAAGCTCGGGCAAACAAATCGAAAGTTTTTCGCAAAATGGCCGTCACCAGGCTGACACGGATGTCCGCATAAACCTCCCACTCTTTTTGCCCATCTCTCGTTTCCTTTTACTCCCTCCAAACTCACCCCTGTTATCTCTCCCTCTCTCAGAGTGTGGCAATATATATATATATATATATATATATACGTGTGTATATTCCTCTCACTCGGGCCACTCGTGATTTCCCTCACTTTCCACACCACCACAAATATGGCGCCTCCATCACCCGGTTTTACCGAGCCCTGTAACACGCTCTTTTCAACCCCTCATCGCCGCCACTCCTCTCTTTTGCTCTCTCACTCTATCTCGTTTCTAGCACAGCGAAAGAGCGCGGGATACGAAGAACGAGAGTGAAAAAGCGAGAGAAAAGAGAACGAGGAAAAAAGAATTGAGAGGAATAATGGTGTATGTGTAAATGTATGCATGTATCGATGTATTTTGGTCAGAAGGACGTACGGAGTGTTCTTAGAACATGAACTCAGTGTCCTTTTTTGACGCAAAGCCTTCACACACGCACACACATATACATATGCACGTTACATGCTAGAAAGAGGATAGAGAATGAAGAGTAGCGAGGACCGTGTTCGCGCGATCATATATATGCCTTCACGTATCTATACGATTCGCTGTTGTGTATATTCGTGTGTATGCTCTCCGTCTGTCACTCTCTCACTTGGGGAATCTGTACTACAAACGTATATGCACACACACCCATGCGTGCCCGGCAAATCGACTGTTGGTCGGAGAAAAAAAGGTCGTAAGCCACACGATCCGTGGCTCAAAGTCATGTATTTTACGCCCGTTTGTCTCTCCAGCCAGGTCGATGTACAAGATAAGAAAATACGTGTGTGCGTGTAGCATACACGGTACTTTGTATGCGGACGCGATGTGTCCGCATTTGCCCATGGAGTGCAGGTGTATAAGTATATGGCTTGCTGGGCTTTCGGGTATAACGCTCCACTGGCATTTGTGTATAGTGTAGTTTATACGCATGCATATAGGAGCCTGTGTGCGTGTATGTGTGTGGATATAGTTGAGGCATGCATAGCAGTCACGTAATTGTATGGAGGAGAGTGAACCAGCCCAGGATAGGGAGGAGAACTAGAGAGAGAGAGAGAGAGAGAGAGAAAGAGAAAGACGACTGTTGACGATAGTTGGGTATAGGAGAGCTCGGAGTGTACATATAGGAGAGCTCGGAGTGTACATGTATGTATGTACTATAGTAACCCTGGGTTTCGTCGTTACTATATATGGGTGTGTTGGTAAGGATTTCTCCTGACAACGTGAATATCGCACACAGAGAACGAGGCTAAGAGAGAGTGAGAGAGAGAGAGAGAGAGAGTCTCCAAGCAGTTTCCTACTTGATTGCCGCTATCATCCGCTCACGGATCGTAAAGGAAGCACAGCACCCAAAAACGTATATGTATACACGTAAGTCCGTGCGGACCTCAAGGCGTCTTTCGCTTGCCAAGACTCAACACCCAATGCCCAAGCGTCTCAACGAGACTTGGCCAATCGTGCAGCTTGTTTTTCCACTGTAACCTCCGGATCCGACGAACCACGAACAAAGAATTAAAACGAGAAATTCACGATCGTCCAATGAGAGGCAACGATTTTTAATACGAAGCGCGTGACGTTTCTTCGTGTTGTGTAGACGGGGAGCTGGTAGAGTCCGCGCGGATCGAGGTGGATTGTATAGATCATAGCTATAACAGCGGAAAAAGAGAGAGAGAGAGAGAGAGAGAGAGAGTGAGCGGGCGATGGCGAAAAGGGAAGAGAGTGTACCTGGTAGTATGTACAGACCCCTGGCAAACCTCATCCTCCCCATAACCTCTCTCCACGTTCTTTACCCTCTTTCTGGTTTCACCCTTCCTCTCTTTCTCGCTCGCTCTCTCTTCTCTCTCTCTCTCTCTCTCTCACACACACACACACGTCGACGTTTCCCAACCTCCCATATAGCTGCTGTGCTGCTGTTCCCGCTGCCGCCAACACCGCTCCTGCTCCCCTGCCCCTTTCAGCGGAATGAAGGTGCTGCGCGAAGCCGCAGCGAAACATGAAAAATAGGGGTCTACGCGGGTAAAAACACGGCGCGAGGAGCTTGGATCGTCAGAGAGAAACGATGAGGCAATGGATGGTACGAGAGAGGGGCAAAAGGGGGAAAAAAACGGTCGACTGTACGGGGAGTGGAGAGTAAAGGGTTGTATGGCAGGGAGGAGGATAACGTCATAGGAGTGAACAGTACGAAAGAGAGAAAAAGAAGATAGAGGGATGCGAGATATCGAGGAGAGTCGTGTATGCGTGTTGCATACTTTTGGGTTGGCCACTAGCGTTCTCGCTCCTGTAACACACACACACACACACACACACACACACACGCATAACTAACACATGTGCCGAGCTCCCTCGCTCTTTTACCATCGTTCCCCTCTTCCCGGCTATCACACGTTCTTTCCTATGTGGGGTTGAACACAGAATGGCCGGGGATATAGTCGGATAGTTAGAAACCCCGGGATATCCACTGTATATAGCCGGCACGATCCACCGTGTATAAGAGAGAAAAACCGAGACATATAAGAGAGAAAGAGAAAGAGGCGAAAAGAAGTACATGCCAGCGTATACACGGGTGAAAGAGAGGAATACATACATATATACCTGCCAAGTAGCAAAAGGGCTTAAGCCTCTGCCATTATTACATGTTACACGGAATGGATTGCGTCCTTTTAATCGCCAGAGGTCGATGTATATATGTCTGTATAATCGCCGTGGAACGGTATAGAGGGAGTGAGAAAGATATATGGGAATAAAAGAGTAACACAACGAAACGTCGATCCTATTACCCGAAGCTCCCTCCTCCATTGCTTCGGTTCCTCGGTCTATCCAGGGCTGTTGGCCTATATATATGCGAGAGGGAGAGAGAGTTTGCCTCTTTTCAACCTGCGACAGATCGTACAATCTTTCGAGAGACGCCACACAATCTCTTTCCCTGTTTCTTTCACACGATCATTCCCTCTCTCTCTCTCTCTCTCTCTCTTTCTCCCTTACTCTCCCTGTATCTGGTTTCTCTTATTCTCTCGTTTCCCAATACAGTATGGTTCAGTGTACACCACGAGAGGGCTTTCAACCCTTAATCCAAGAAGGATTAGAAAACCCCCATTGTCATGCTTCGAGGAAGAGGTCCTCTTCTTCATCCCTACTGTAGGCTACTATACATATTTATGTATATAATATATATATATATATATATGTGGTATATAGCATCTATGTACTATAAAGTATTATAATACAGATGTGTAGAACGACAGAGGCTAGAGGAAGCAAGATTTAACCTCCTCCCCTTGAGCTGTGAGCAGGCGATTACAAGCTGAAAGTCCTAAACGCGCATCGCCACTCCCACACATTCGTCACATACATATATATAATACGCTTTTATGCACAGCCTTTTTGTTCCAGTTTTCTCGGTTATATCATTTTTTACAGATTCTCTCTGCGTATACACACTATATACACGTGTGTGTGCAATTTTTATTTTTGAGAACAACACTATAGATATATATATGTATGTATAATATAGTTAAAAGCCTCCGCGGAACATAAAGCACAAGAGAGAAAGAGCAAAGGCGATTCGACGCGCGCGAATCCTCGCCGCCAGGTGTCGGAAAGGGACGTTTCTTTTTTTTAAACTCGTCGCTCTTTTGCCCCTCTTCTAGTTTTCTTTTTCTCATTTTTGTCCTCCTCCCCCTCTTCTTTAAATGCCTTTTATATATCCCCGGCACTCTGTGTGCGTCTTTTGCAATCTCGCAGTGTTCTTGGGGTTTCTTTCTGTACTCTTTTTTTTCTCTCGCTCCCTCCTCGGCTCTCGGACCTCGTCAGTTTCGTTCCTTCAGAAGGGGTTTATTGCGCGAGTGCTTTTTTCCGGTCTTTTTTTTTTATATTCATCGCCGAGAAACTCGCTGTCTCTTTCTAACTCCGCGAGAGTTCAGCCACAAAACGCCGCGTCAAACAGCAGCAGGCAGTAGCGGTAGCTCCATCTCTTTGTCGTATTTGAGAGTGGCGCAAAAGGAGCAGAAACCGCGGGGAAGAATAACTACGAGTTCGTATAGTGCTGAGAAAAGAGAGAGAGAGAGAGAGAGAGAGAGAGAGAATGAGAAAGAGAAAGGACAACAAAGATGGGTTAGGAAGCGCAAGAAAGAGTACATAAGAGCAGAGGATAGAGAGGATCGAGTTTGAGAAAGAGAAAAGAGAGAAAGAGTTGCAGGATAGTGTTGGCGAAGCTGTCGATCGCGCTTGGTCGACTGCAGGTTAAATGCGAAGCTGCCGGGCGTTGGCTACAGCCGGTTTGTCCCTTGTTCGTTGGGTATGGGTTACGTGTCCTCGGTGCTCGATGCTCACCGGAGCCAACCACACACAGTCGAGAACGACCATTTGCTCTCGAGAGTTACCACACGTACACAATCATACATAACACATTCACGTAAATATAACATATATAGATTGTACGACCGGCACGAGGGAGTGAAAAGGGAAAACGAGCGATATAACAACGATGTATAGTACCGCGCGCCATCTCTCGTAATAGTTCCAATACGCTCCGTGCCATGGATATATATGTATAATGTATATACTACGCGACAGCAGGTGAAAGAGAAAGATGCATCTATGGTCTGTGACGAGGAAGAACGATTGCCACAGATATTTATACTTATATATCCTTGTCGCGTGATACATGTTAATATACAATCGAGGAACTTGAGAGACCTGGAGTAAACGAGAATTGCCAGTGAGAAAGGAGAGAGAAAGAGAATAGTGGAATGCATAGAGCGGAAATTCGAATGCGAAAAGGAAGACCTCGCAATGGATTTTCGATGGGATGGAAATTCGCAGCAGTAGGTGGGAAAACAGGGGGGGGGGGAATGGTTTAGGGGTTGAGTGTACGAGGTTGGGAAGAGCATCTGGGACAAGTTGCGAGCCGAACAGGAGAAAAGGATAGGGGTTGAGCAGCGGCAGGAAGAGCGAGGGGCGGGGTGGGGGAATGATGGTCGTTGTGGCTAACCGCATCGATGTTCTCAACCCACGGAGACTTGCACTTCTCTCATCATCACTAAAATCCTCGCTCTCTCTCTCTCTCTCTCTCTCTCTCTCAAACACGGTTCACTTCCGGTACAAGAGACTGCGCACGAAGAGAGAAGCGAGAGAGACCTGCGAGAGAGTGGCGATCTGGCCATCTATCGGACCTTACCGCACAATTTTCTCCGCCTTTAGCCACGAGATGGAACACAATCCCCGCTATTATTATACACGAGCAACACCTCACTGAAGCGCCCCCTTTGGGCGAAACGCTTTAACTGGGAATTTTCACCGTACAGCACACGGTATAGTCGATGATTAGCTTCGAGACTTACGATTTTGTCGAACTCTGGTTTCAAGTGCTCGAGCGAAATAAAAATATTACGTTATTTTTTTTTTCTATTAAAAAAAAAAAAATGTTCTCCCACATCCAGTCCACTTTGCATGAATAAATATAGACACGAAAATTCACAAAATCCCTGTGATGATGATACACACACTGTATATGAACTTTTCCCGTTGTCGCATTATCTCGCACCTTTTTTGAAAACCCTATAGAACATTTTCCCCGCCGTCAATTCGTCGACGAATAAACCGCGTTTCAATAGCACCTCAATAAATATATTAAAGCCCAAACTCCTCCACTTCCATGAAGGAAACGTGGGCCCCTGCCACGAAAGTAATATAACACCGCGGTCGTAAATAAAATATACACACGGTAGTCTCTCAGGTATAGAAGTCAAAGTATCGTAATTTCTCTCCAACCCTATATAGGCATCCCCTCGTAAAGCCGAACGGCAAACAAAAACAATATCTCGAATCTCACGAATCCCCGAGGTTGACTTTGTGATTCGTATACACAAAAATTTTTTTCCCATACACTTTTACTTAATTCGTCTGTCCACGTTTGAAAATTTTACGTCTAGTATACGTACCGTGCATAAATTATTTTGCTCAAAAAGCGTTATAAAAAAAAAATCTATTCGATTGAAATACATTTTATTCAAACAAATTCTTCAACGAACCAAAAATTAACTGCGATACATTTAATTTTCATTAAAATAAGATGCATTTATAGAGAAAAGTTATGAATACGCTCCTCGCAGCTTATACGTGAAAGATTAAATTTTTTTTTTTCTAATACAAAAGATTTTTATACTCACTTCATGTCGATGACGTTTTCGACCATGTCTCGACCGTGCGCGATTGTGATCCTCTTCGGCGAGATTGTTTTCAACTTCCAAATTGCAATAACAGAGTTCATCGATGAGTTGAAACAGATCATCCGTGGACATGTTTTTTTTTTTTTTTTTTTTTTCTTTATACGCAGATCGTCAATAAAAGAGCCCTCGTGTCAGGCAGATAATACTCGATTAAATGTTTTTCATCGCCATTACTCACATTTCACTCGACTTTTTCCACTCTACGATCGCCTGATTAGGCGAGAAAAAACAAACTGTCGCGATACATACGAAATGTTGAAAACATCGGATAACACTTGGAGACGATAAATATGAATAAAATATCACTACTGTAGTATCAGAGCTATACTTTATTTACGATACTTTCATAAATTGAACATTCTCGCTACTACAGAGACACACATAATGGCGTCGATTTGATGAAAACGACAAGAAGAAGTGATGTCGCGGGGGGGCACTGATAACGAAATGCGCGCGCAGCTCAGGTGCCAAAAGAATTATTGAAAAAACCGGCAAAACTTTGAGTTCAATAGTATTTTTTTGCGATATTATTCAACATCCAAAATCTCCAATGGATTATAATGGCGTGAAATACGAAATTGTATCAAGTGATAATCCTCAAATTGATATTCGACAATGAATATGGGATTGAGAGAATCGGTATCCAGAAAGCAATGAGAGAGATTGCGAGCGAAAGGGGAAAAAGAGAGAGAGAGAGAGAGAGAGAGAGAGAGAGAGAGAGAGAGAGAGAGAGAGAGAGAGAGAGAGAGAGATAGAGAGGGAGAAACCGTTGTGAGACAACACCAGCCGAGAGGAATTATGTAAAATTTCTATATCGAATAAAGTTATCTGTATTTATTATTTGCCCTGAAATATAATATTTGCTTCATGATAATATTCATTATTCGCGATGATTTCTCGATGACGATTGATCGTCGATCTATTTTGTTTTTTTTTTTTTTTGTCAATTCCTCAAGCACGCATGACGCATATGAGCCGCTAGTTACGGCCCTGGTCCTATTTGTATAGCCCAGTCGCTATGTATATATTTGAAATTGTACATTGCCCTTTCCAGTGCAGTCGCCATCTTGAATTGAAGGATGAAATTTAATTATTAGAATATCTCGTTTATTTTCAAGTTTACACTGAAAAAGGTTACGACCAAACTTGTAGGAAATTTTATTCTCTACAACTTTGGTTATTGTCATTTTTTGCCTAGGATCGATATTTTCCGATTTAGTCCGGAAAAGGGGGAGGGGGAAATTTAATTAACTGCATTATCTCGTTCGTTGTTGACTTTTACGTATAAACGATAATAAACAAACTTGCAGGGCATTCAATTCTCTGCAAATTTGATATCAATTATTTTATCCCTATGATTCCTCTCTCATTCATATAACGCGAGGTGCTTGCATGGTTGCTGACTTACATGATTATCAGCCTCGCAGGACATCGATGCCATGCACCAATATAAATTTCAACATAATTTTTTCTTTTTGCGATCTCGATAGCTCCCAAAATTTACCGCAGATATAATACCGCATCCGCATCCTTTGTTGCATCAATTAAAAGAAAAAAAAAAGATTCAAATACATTTTTCCTTAATTTAATTTTTCCATTCTTTCAAAAAACTTTCAACGCTCCGAGCTTGATTTCCTAACAATAAAAACAAAACAAAAAAAAAAACACCTGTGTAGGGTGACTGAACCAGTGAATGAACACCTACCAGTGAATGAACAGGCTTAGTATTTTAATTAAACGGCAGAGATATGATTCTATTATTATGAAGAATTTTGTATTCATAATGAAGTGAAAATTCTGAGAAAACATCTAGTAGTGATATTATTTGACGCTGCGAAAGATTTGCGATGCTATGGATTTTTTTTCGTACTTGGGGCGCATATTCATAAGAGACAGCCATGTTGTTATAACCATCTGACTTCGCATCGAATACCAGAATATTCCATATCACCTCGATAAATCTTTTTAAAAGATATGCAATAATTTTTTCAACGTTATACATTGCTAAGCTTCAATTACATTAATGAATTTTTGGTCAAAAACCCAATATTGTTTGCGATATATGGCCGTTTATTCACTGGTCCAGCTTTTTAACCTATTTCCAGTGATTGAACGAGCGTTGAAAAGGCTTTTCATAACCTCAAAACGCACGAGTGTGCGTACGCATCTCTGGTTCCATTGTACGTTCATTCGCTGGAAAGATAAGAGTTCATTCATTGGAATTTTTGTTCATTCGCTGGGAAATTGGTAATTTCGTTCATTATAATTTTTTTTTACAAAATCCTTGCGAACAGGGCACTTCGAATATTTTTTTTTATATTCTGTGAGCATTGTTCTATAAGATCTAATTAGCTCATAAAGAAATTCGTAATAAGTTAAATTATACGGCATTATCGAAATAGAAAAAAGGCTTATGCGTTCATTCACTGGTTCAGTCACCCTACCGAGCGCGGGGAATGAGAGAAAAATGTTTATCGCTTCAAACGATCGATTGTTTTATACGTACCGCTGCTGACTGTAACGAAATTCTCATGGATATTCTATACTCGATGAGCCTCAACAGTGGATAGCCTTACCGCAGCGAGTTTAGAGTTTGGCGTGACGAGGGACAGAGGAAACCGACGACCGCGACAATCGAGACCATTTGGAGAGACCATTAATTCGATATAACGCTCGAGGGACGCAGAGCGAGAGAGAGAGAGAGAGAGAGAGAGAGAGAGAGAGAGAGAGAGAGAGAGAGAGAGAGAGAGAAGAGACAGGCGTGTCGACGTGCTCGAGTTCGCGCTCAGATTCGAGGAATTGATCTCGGTCCATTCGAGAACGTTCTTTCTTTCGCACATGCGACAAACGCCACGGAGCACACGGTCATCCGAGAGTACACATACCATATTATTCCCATGGATCGAATTTCTAAACGGACTACACCATACCATGGGCAAAGAAGAGAAAAAAAAATAACAAGGACAGCCAACGCACAACACGAGCCTGCGTGTCAAACACACAGAATATTCTGCCATATGTATGTATACACAGCAAGATCAGCCTTTGCCAGTCTACTATACTTACCGAACTAACGAAAAATAAAGAAAAAAATACTTTTTTTTTCTCTCTTTTTTTTTCTTCACCCAACAACATAAAAATGACAACGAGCTCGGAGCAAATTTAACGTGAACGAAAAACACGCGCAAGAGGGAGCGAGAGGACTCTCTAGAAAATTCGATATCTCGACAGCCTTTTTGTTTTGTCAAAAAACACCTTTTTTTTATACTACGAGCCTTTTGAGAAACGAGATTTTGATAAGATCAAAATTGTAGAAGTCTCAGGGATTTGTCAACTATTTTTAAATTTTCCACTACATTTTTTTTTATCGAATTGCAGTTTCATTTTAAAATGGCATTGAAAAAAAAATAGGGACATTAATGATCAATTTGGATTTAAGTATACGAGATATGAAATCTTGAATTTTTGGTATTTTTTCTTGTCCCACAATTCATGGAATTCTTGAAAATCATCGTTCGTAGCTGTCATTGCTATTGGTCCTTTTTTTTTGTTTTAAATGTCAATTTTGCCAAATATTTTGGAAAAAATTACGGCAGTCGAGGAATAATAATGTTGAATTAAAAAAAAAAGAATTAGGCACTGAAATGCGATTAGTTCAGTAAAATGGGGTTAGCGCATTTGCTGGGTTCGAGACTTGCTTTGACCGATACTACGGGGAATTGTAAATTATTTGGCACAGTTACTCGAACAAATTTATAAATTTATGAGCAATTGACTGAAAAAGAAAACAGTACTGAGGGGTAAATTTTGGAAAGAGAGAGAGAACGATTTTCAAAGAGGCACGATTGTCAGGAATTTTGTTTTTTTTTTTAGTTGCTGGGTTCTCTTTATTCGATAGAATCTGACAAACGAGTACAGTGATTTTTCGTTGTCGTGTAGGGAGAGAGAGAGAGAGAGAGAGGAATGGAGAACTTGAACGATACGAGCAGATACAAATTGTCGTAAGTCAAACAGGATCTATACATGAATATACTACACCCTTTATAACGTAGCAAAGTCCGGGAGGGAACGAAGAAAACGAAAGAGCGAGAGGGAAAGGGGAAGGAAAGAGAGAGAAAAAAAAGTATCGAAAATTCGTTGTAGGCGACGAGTCTCGGCACAGCAGCTTCATCGTCTTCTCGCTCGCCTCTTTTGAATTATCTCTTTTATTTTCCTTCTTTTCTTTTTTTTTTCTCGTGCCTACACGAGAAACGCTTGTTGGTCGCGGGCGTGTTATATATATACCAGATCGCGTCGTTAATACCGGTAGTGAGAGGATACGACCTCGGCTCCTCTTTCACGAATCTCTTCTTTCGCCCTCTTCATCATTTACTTTCTTTCCTTTTTTTGTTTTTTTTCCCTCAGTCGCTCCTTCATGGAATTAACGCGCCCAAGTATTTATGAATCTTGGACTTTGGCTTTATGCTGGTGTATACTCGGCTTGTATGCATATATATATATATATATATATATATATATATATATATATATATATACTTATATGGGATATGCCAGGTCAAATCGAATGGCTTACGTCACATTTTTTTTTATTTTTCGTTTCTAATACATATCGTCGATAAGAAAGAAATTTTTTTCGTCAAGAATTACGAACTAAAAGCTAACTATATATATGAGTCATTCCACCAATTATCAACCAATTTTTAGGGCCCAAACATTGGTTAATAATTGGTGGAATGGC
Organism: Rhorus exstirpatorius; assembly: GCA_963564615.1. NCBI lineage: Eukaryota > Metazoa > Arthropoda > Insecta > Hymenoptera > Ichneumonidae > Rhorus > Rhorus exstirpatorius. Next base: position 21,765,899 of record OY751321.1, read on the forward strand.
CCATATATGTGTTGGCACTTGTAACAAAATTTCGTTAATAAATATCAAAGAAATCTAAAAATCTGAGCCGAGTTTTGTTTTCGTATCATTCTAATGAGATGTACGAAAAAAAAGTAAAACAAAAATCAATCGATTAGGCGATTTGACCTGAAATACCTCATATAAATATATATAAAATGGCTTTTGAGCTCCTCCCGTTGCACGCTTCGACATTGCCGGCTTACTTGGTTTTTTTTTTTTTTTTTTTGCCAACCCACCGGATTAATTAATGAGGCTCTGGCGCGCCAGGGGGGCTCCTTGGACCATTATACGAGTCAGGGGCTGAGGGGGGTCGAGATCGAGGGGAACTTTGTGTATATACGTACAACACGTGTACATATAAAACTTGTCGGCAATGCTGGTAACTAAACTGGTAACCCCAGCTCTTCTTGTAAATATAGCAGGTACACGGGTACACCTTTTCATGCTATTCCGAAGATACCAATTACCGTTACAAATACATTTAATATACAGACACACGGACAGGAACAGTCGAGCGTGGATACAAAATCTTCGGTCTTCGTGGTTATTATTATACGGACAGGTATAAAAGCAAATTCGTTTATTCGAAACTTTGGGAAATGTAAAATTGAGAAAACAAAAATTTTTCAATACAAACCGCGTAGGTACTAAAAGTTGACTTTGATAGGAAGTTCAAATATAATACGTAAACTTCGATGAAAATTCACTCGATGTTCTGGTGGGGGAAAAAAAAAAAATTACCAGCGTCCATAATGCACTTGAAATTTCTGAAAATATTTAATCCATAAAGTAATAAAAGTTGATTCTCAAATTCTTGGGAATTATATACTTTTCTTTTTAAATCTCAATGATTCGAGTCTCGCTGGATTTATTTTTCCAATTTTCATTATGTCGCACGAAAAATATAGAGTTGAATTTTTAAGACCTAGAAATTTCTCAAAGTAGCTTCTCCCTGATTGAATTTCAACCTTCCGTCGGCAACGTGGGTCTTTTAAGGGCACATGTGGACTTTCTATGTTCCAAATATTTCAAAACTGGGAAAGGACCCACCTTACTGGAGGTGTCAGTATTTTGGTAAGTATAAAGATTGCATTCTATCGTGGTTTTTCGTTTTTTGTATATTTATGCGATACGGTATTTTAATTGTTAGATCAATTTTTATGAAAAATGACTGAGAGTACGAGTAGCCGATTATATTTTCTGCGCGAGCCTCGAGCGCCACAGCTGACGACAACGATACCGAAAGCGAAGAAGATGCAGAGAATAATTTTTGTATTTTTGTTCTCTTCGAATCATACTAGTATGTATTTTTTTTTATAATTTTCATTAAAAAATTATTGCACCGCAAAAAATGTTGTTTTTCTTAACGATTTTGCTTACCCAAATTTCCATATTTTCACCAATTTTTGATCATCAAAATAATTATACTCTTTTTAGCCGGGACTGTTAAGCTATTTTTTTTCAGAGGTTATATTATTTTTATGACCCTAAAATATTGTTTAAGTAAAAAAAAATCGAATTTTCCAAAATCCTAGAGTAATGTTACCCCGTGAAAAATTGTCAATTACATGTAACTTCGAAATCCTTGATCTTGAAGCAAACAAAAAAACGACCATACCGAATAAAAAGAATGCCACAATAATTTCGAGAAATTCTGTACTATTTTCGACTACACTTATACCTGGCTTATTGGAATTCTTTTTATTTTTTTTTTTTTCATTTCCACGCCCTCCGTAATTCGGCATGACAAATTGAGACGGTTGTAAAACCGTTCCGGTTTTTTTTTTTTTCCTTTCATTCGAGAAATAGACGAGGGAAAGAGTACATAGTAAAGAATAATATGTCTGTTCTTTGTGTGTGTGTGTGTGTGTGCGCGTGGAATGAAATTTTCTAGTGGGCGTCACTGGCTAGACACATAGCGAGGCCTTGCAGTTGTAATATATATTTTCGTAGTAGTGTATAAGCAGGGGAAAGAAAAAAAAAAAAAAACTTGGACGGAGGAGGGATGAGCTACCGTAGAGAGCACGAGACAGAGCGCTAATGGAATTACTCGAGTTCACTGAAACTTTTTAACGGTCGATTTGCCTTTGCTCCCCGAGTAGAAAACTGTGCACCGAAAGAACCCAAGGCCTCTGAGAGAACACACAGAGCAAAAACAACTTATACTGTATACATTATATACTTATATAAATATATGTATATATTCGTTGAGTTTCAGTTGTACCCCTGAGCTTAAGGCTCAGGGTGAAGCCACCCTTCGGCGTCAACCACCACTCCCTTTCTCTCGCTTGCCCTCGTTTTTTTTTTTTCTTCACTTTTACACTCTCGTTTCGTACACGAACGTTTCGTCACCCCAGGGGGTCAGAACTGGCCGCAGATGTCGACCATAAACTCAATCCTAGCTAGCATATACAGATATATTTATATAACGGAATCCTATGCAGGAAAAATTATCCGAGGATTTCTGCTTTTGCCTCAATCTCTCTCTCTCTCTCTCTCTCTCTCTCTATTTTTCTCTTTTTCTATCGTCACGTTTCCTGTTGGTCTCGGCCTCGTGTGTCCCTCTGTTTCTTTCGTTGTCCTTGCTTCCAACATCACACATGCATACATGCATGTGTGTGTGTGAGTGCCCTAGAGCATTGTATTTATCGCTGCATACACGCCCTTAAATAAATCCATTCAAACGGTAGCTCGACCGCACGTCGAGCTCCTGTACCCACCCTCTACTTTAGGGTGCTCAATGTTCAGATTAGCTACGTGCTAGATGACGTTCTCTGTATCTTTATAGAGTATGTCAGGCACTGCTGGGACAACGCTGTACCGTCACAAAGCCTCCCCCATCGTATATACATTTTCCTCGGCAAACTATGAGTTAAATATACAATGTAATTTATGCGGCACGTGTTGTTCCGAAAAGGGGGGATCAGTCGAATCTATCACAATCTTGGTATTGTTCGTTTCGTTAAAATTTACTGGATAACCGACTTTACGCATCTTCAATCTCAAGTAAATTTCTGTTTCATTAGCATGTGCATCAGAGAGTTCTTCATTTTTAACTTTTTACATATTTTTTCTCGATGTTCATACAGTCTAAAAGTGTACGTTTTGACCTTAGAATACACCTTGTGAAAGTAGCTCGCTGGCATACATACATATACATACAAATACACACGGACGTTCATCCGAAAATGGTCAAGAGTGATTCTCTAGCCCCTGAAATGTCGGGATCTATTGTAAACTCAACTTTGCATTTTCGCGGTGATTGCAACAACTTCCTGTTTTTCTCTGAAAACAGAGAAACGGGAAGTTAAAAAATAATACTTCATCAATATGTTTATTATCACAAAAGTTTATTCAGTCTCGATATAGCCTCTGGATGTGAGTTGTGTTTTTTTGTTTGTTCGTTTTATTTTTTATTTTTATTTTATCACGAACGAATTGAAATATTTATCGAGTCAAATTTTAGGATTCAACCGATATGACCTAAGCATTTTGTAATGAAATTCTGTTGATGACCTGTTGACCGTTTTGTGTACGACAGAGCCATAGAGGCACACGCGAATGGAATATCGTTTCGTTATAACGTAACGGAGCGTGACCGAATAGCCACGAAATCGTGATAGCGTGCAGTATATATACGTATCGCCTGCATATATATATATATATATATATATATACTTTCATTCTATACGGATGGATTACCGATCGAGACACGATAATCGAAATTCCACGATTCTATCGCCAGAGTACAGAATCGTTAACGATCACTTCAATCGACTGTCTCTCTTTTACACACACACATACACAACACACACAAACACACACACACACACACACACACACACACGCATCTCATCCAAGCCCCTATTGGCATTTAATTACACGGCGTTCGCAGCGAGTTCCGTCGATTTTATCCAGTGTGTGTGTGTGTGTGTGTGTATACCGTAGAGAATCGAGAGAATTGGGCATCCAAGTGCTCGTTTGACTCATACTTTGTGAGAGATCCAATAAACGCCGGGGATTTTTGTACCCCATCGTTATCATTCGCCATCTTATCGTTATACATCTCTCTCAATTTCCACTAAATTTATCACGTTTCGAGCTTCCCTGCCGTAAATTAATTATAAAAATAATCATTCTTATATTATTATTTTCAATTTATTCGAGCTTTAGATTTGAAGAAAGTCATGAAAAGAATAAAATTCGCATCTCTCAACGGGATTTGCCGAGTGATATAAAAAGATCTTGTACAAAATCTTCGCGGGTGTAAAGTTGGAGCATATATGAGTAAAGTTTGCGCAGAATGTTCATATATACGCGTATGTAATGCCATGCCAGTAGCCTGGGGAGCCGGTAATCTGTAAAAAAAAAAGGTTTGCGTGACTGTACGAGGAGATTTCCTTCGTATATTTTTCAGGCCATACGTATACGAGTATTATATTAGCGTTGAAGCCCGTGGCAATTTCTCCCTCTTTTTCTCTTTATTTCATTTTTTTCGGTTCAATCTCCAAGGTACAACGTCAATCGCTTTCCTCTTTTTTTTTTCCGTCCCTTCCACACGAATTACAGGCATTTCACAAAATTACAGAATACCCATAATACCCGGCAGCTTTCGAGCCTTACTCGAATACATATTTGCTGGAAATCAGTTCGTACGTAATAATGAACCGTCCCGGTATCAACTATAATTGGGCGTTTTTCGTGCGTGTTAACAGAAAAAAAAAAGAAAAAAAAGTTGTCGGAGAAAAATCGTTTTTTTTTTCGAATCTTCACGCAACCACGAACGGGTGCCTCTCGTATTTTATTTTTGAGGATTGGACCGTGCGGAGGTACAGTTGTGGCCAAAAAAATAGTGAATCTTTTAAAAATTGTTTCTACAACCTTTCCCCTGAACGATCTACATTATTTATAATCTTCGTTGGATCAAAAATAGATATACGCGGTTAATATACAGAAAATAAATAAAACAACGGCTATGAAAATTTTGAAATGTCTGTGAAAGGGTCTGATTTTAAATTTATTTGTTTTATGCGCTGAATGATTATTCATGATTCGACTCAATGGTAAACTTTTTTGGGCAAACTTGACTACGATAAATAAATTTTGTACTTAAAAAATTGGGAATTGGTAAACGAATGACTGTAAAACTTATATACCAGCTCATTTTGAATTATTAATTGTACTTTACGTTTTGGATATCGAGATAAATTGAGCAGAAAGTTTGTGCGAATGTACGTCCGTTTGTTCATCAAATCCCACCCTTATTTCGAGCTCAATTGAACCGAAAATTTAGGCTCGAAGAAGGATGAAATAATCTCGTTTGGTGTAAATTTCAAAAATTCTAATTCATTATGCGAGCACGAAAGTTTTTTGACAACCTTCATTGTCAAATTTATAATTTCATTATGGGAAAATTACATCGTGAATATTGCCCTAATTTACAGTTATATTTATAATACTTGTTCATTTTTCTTTTACGTTGGCTGTACATTTTTTATATCGAACAAAAAACACTAAAACTCCCTTATGGAAAAGTGTAAATATAATTTTTTTTCAATTACCTTTTTCGCCATGACTGTACCCAGGTCGTAACGATTTTCGAACGTTATATCAATGTTAATTTATGTGCCCCGGAGTTACTCGAAAATATTATTTTCGCTTCAAATTGCAGGATTGAAAAGGGATAAATTCCTCGAGGTCTCGAAATGCATGGCTATCGTTTATTCGTATACCTACATGCGAGTATATTTATTTAAAAAAAAAAAAAATATATATATATACATATATATATATATATATCCGTGCATGTATATATATATTCTCCTCCAATTAGAGCAGAAAGTCCGAGGTAAGATGTGTTTAAGATTCCACGTGGCAATATAATGCCGGCAAAAACGTTTGCGCCTTCGTCATAATCGTCGAGAGCTCTCCGAGTTGTTCTTTTCTTCTTCTTCTTCTTCTTCTTCTGCTTCTTCTGCTTCTTCTTCGCTCTTGATTGGGCCACAAATTGTTGCAAGAGAACGAAGAGTCTTGCGATCTCAACCGTGCATGGAAACTTTGCTCTTGTTACGTCCGAAGTGTCGACAATTGAAGTTCAAAGATCATAATTATTGTTAAAAACTAATGTGACGACTTTTTATTTAACAAACAACGTTCAGAGACAATGGCGAACGTTTCTGAATCAATAATTTAAATTTTCAGCGAAATTTATTCTATTTGCTTGTCAACTGCTTATCAATTGATTGCAGAAGCGTCTGCGATTTTTGCTGACGAATGTGGGATCTCAAGGTGTAGCATGTGAGATGCTGCACGCACCTCGAGGAGATGTGCAACGTCTGGGCGTAGTTGTCTCGTATCGAGCTTTGATTTGCAAAAAGATAGAGCACTACTTTAGAGTTGCTCTTCAAAAAGTTAGTTCACCACTGGGACTCGACTACGATGGTCGATCCCAAAAATCAAAAGAGTCCATTTCCGAGTGGCTCGACCAGAATATGGTCCAGCTCGCAAATGAAAGATTCTGCTCGGGGACTCGACCAGTAGGGTCGAGCTCGTTAATTTACCGTTAATTATAAAACCGTGAACATAGTCCAATGAGCTCAGTGCGGTTCAAATTGGGTTAGTACGAAAAATTAAATCGAAAACAAGATGGAATCCAAATTAAAATTGAACCAAACGAATCGAAATTTTAATATACACTAGGACCTCGATTTAATGGCCCTCGATTTAATAGACAGTCCCCACCATGTCGCATTTATCGATCGGTTTTTCGCGTGGTGGGAGATGGTGGGGGACGCTTAAAGTCTCCCCGATCAGGCCCGTAGCACGGAGTGCCGATGCGCAGATACGGCATGGGCGGGCATACGCTACCTCGATTTAACAAGGTGCGATGCGGAGCCGGTCCCGCCACTGGCCGTTAAATCGAGGTCCTAGTGTACCATCAGAAATTCAAATAATTCGTGCGTTTCAACGTTGAATAATCGAGCGGGACTTTCAAATAAATTGAGGCTTGCTATTGTTAATGGATATATGCACGTATATCGCAATTTGGGACAGCGAGTTGCGAAATTTAATTCGTCGACTCTCTCTCTCTCTCTCTCTCTCTCTCTCTCTCTCTCTCTCTCGATTATCTTCTCGGGTCTTAAATCTGCTGCAGGAAAACAATCAAAAGTGTACGAAAAAAAAACGTGCAGCTTGCCTGGTGGGTGCTTTCTCGACTAATTTTAGATAGGCATTATTTCTCCCATGATGATGAGGGCACGTTTTTCGCACTCCTCGATGATGCATGCAGGTATTCCCTCGAGGTACATGTAATGTAATGTTGGTCATTCTTGATGAATATCGAAGAAATTCGAGTATCATGATATATGATGATCTTACAACGAAATAATCATTTTTATTTCAAATTATCGAAACATATTTTTAAACACGGAGAAAAAAGACTGGTTCGTGTAACAAACTAGATTATAGTTGTCTGTAGGTCCCTTACTGCAACCTCGTGTTTCGTTGTACGAAGTTTACGTATTGCTCTATTAGCAATACGGTATAGCATTTAGCGTATTTGTTGCTGTAACGATGCGCCGAAGTTCGTACAGACATACTGTCAGTTACATAAACGAACCTTCTGTTATGTTCCGGTAACTATCCCGGTATAGCTCTGGGAGCTATACGCATGGGTCCCCGAGCTAAGCGTACAGCTATGGGAACTATACGCATGGGTCTCCGACCCAACTGTATAGTTCTCAGTTCGCGCGTCAAGCATAGCGACATCGATGCTCGGGATATTGTGCAATTTGCAGAAAATTATTGACAATGGACCAGTGGGTGAAGGAAAAATTATCACAGTGGGGTTTGGAGAAATACGAAGGCGTCTTTGAAGGTAAGTCACGCAGTTTTATAACGCTGTTACATGATATTAAAGTCACACGTCCAACCTAACCTCTAACTCTCGTAGGCCACATCGTTGCCTTGATTACTATTACTATATATAAACTATAAATTAAACGTACTTTAATATTCCAATTATCTTGAAACCTTCTCTGATAAATACTCTGTCTATAATTTATCATAAACCACATCGAAATAGGTTAGCTACATATGCTTATGATTTTGGCCCTCTAAAATTGACGTACTGAACGTGAGATAGTTGTTATAGGAATCCGTCATTCAGCTCCCACAGCTATACCGCATCGTTCGTGCAAGTAAATAACGTATGGCCGTACTGTTCTGTTCCTGTAGCTGAACAACTGTACTGTTGTGACCAAAGTCTCGATTATACCTACAAGAACTAGAAATCTGGCTGTCACAACGACACTTTTTTCTCCGTGAACCATAAATATTACCTGTTTGGGCTTCGTTAATTAAATTTATTTTTCCTTGAAAAATTTTTATACCTCAAAGCAACAAAATGTTTTTTTTTTTTTGTGGCAGCGAGAGTCGAAGGGTTGCATATTGCGAATGGAATGCAAATTTTTTCGTGCATTCCCTCGGTAGTCGATTCTATCAAAGCTGCAACGAGTTTGAAGGGAAACCATCTCGTTGTACGTTCAAGAGTTTTTTTTTCAATTTTTTTAGAATGTTTCAAACGTGTCATAACCGAATAAAGAATATAAATATATGCGAAGGGAGTCTAATAAAATCGTAATAACACCGAGAGAGAGAAAGGAATACATTTTTTTTTATTAAGACACGCACACACACCAGAGCCTTGAGGAGAGCTTTTTTTTTTATTTCAATGCTCCAAAGCGAGAAGTCATAAAATAAAATTTCTCATGCCACGGTGTCTTGAATATAAAGAGAGTATTTATTAAAACCAGTTCTCTGACTTCTCGGAGAGAAAGAGAGAGAGGGAGAGAGAGAGAGAGAGAGAGAGAGAGAGAGAGAGTACAGTGAAGATTCGATACGCATCGCGTTGCTTCGATCGACCGGATACAATTAGACTCGGCTTAACGGTGTAGGAAAACGCGATGCGCTTTACGATTCGTCGAGCAACGCATCAACTGTATATAAAGATACACTGTTCTACAATACATTTATTACGTCTTACTGTATAGCGTAAAAACATTGCCGTACACAGACGTTTATAGTGGAGAAAGAATTATTACGATTTTGACCAACCATTATAGTTCTTACGTTTTTTTCCCTCGTTATTATCATTATTATCCTCGCGGGCTTTCTCCCCTGCTAATTTTATAACTATGCAGTTTTTCCTTTTCTTTTCCTACCGAGAAAACCTTGTTCCAATTTGATTAATTTCACTCTTGTTTTTACGTTTTTTTTTTTTTTTACATCATCATCGTCATTATCATTCTTTCAGGGTTTCTCGCTGTTTACTATCATGTTATTTTTTTAATTTCCTTTTTTTTTGTACTCGTACCTAGAGTCCCTGACACGATTTCTCTCATTTAGTTCAATTTTTTTTTTTTTTTTTCGGCAATTTTACGTTTTTAAACAAACGAAAAAATCATCGACATCATTATTTTTCCTATGCTCGTAATTCTATTATGATTATCATGGCAGTTATTATTCGAGATGAAATTATAATCTCCCTCGTGGACTTTGTTTGAGAGCTTTAAAAAGTCCTTCGATACTCTATACCTTCACATGAGTAGATTACACGGGAGATTACAGTTCGCCAATAATCCCTGAAGCCGATTATTTCTGAGACCGATCAAATAGTCTTTAATCCGACATTGTGGGCCCTGGTTTTTCTGTCATCTGGAGACTTTATCTCCACAATTATTACAAAATTGAATAGTCTTTTTTATAAAAATCAGGATCAAGGATTAAGGATGCACTTATGTTTCCATTCAAAAGTCATCGTGAGTTGTATAGCGAATTCCGATGAGTTAAAAATTCGCAAAAAAAGCATCAACGACGTCGAAGGCACCGATGAGTTTCAATGAAAATAATGTAGATAAGTTATTAATAACAAACTAAAAAAAAATGTCAACTAAATATTCAGAAAAATTATTATTCTTTTTCACGATTTGTAATATCAGATCGTTTTTCATTGCACACAATTTTTTCCCATAAATTTTCCCTTCATTTCTTCGTGAAAAAAAAAATATTTTTATAATTTTTTTGTTTCTATGCTACCATACGAGATTGTTCTATTTTGGCGAATTTCTAACATTTTTTTGTAATTTTCATTGAATAACCCGTGTGGTTAATGAATTGAGTAAGCATTTCCGAGCTCTTTGACAAGATATATCCATGAAAATCAGTAATTCAATAACTTTGAAAATTTGCAATGTTATTCTCTGCTAGACTATGCGTGAAAAAAATATCAAAAAATTCTTGTAATTCTGTCTGATTTTCAAGTTCTTGTCAAATATCCTTGATGGAGAGACCGTCGTCTCTGGACTATCCGAAGCTGCCAATAATGAACAGTGCCACTGTCGGAAAACTTTACGAAAATGTATATCGAGAGATCATTATAGTATCTCGAGTAGTTTAAGGGGTAACACCACTCTAACAGCAGAAAAAAGGCCTAACTTTGACGATTTATTTTGGGAGTATGAAAAAAGGAATAGGATTTCTTTTCAGAGCGTTTATTTAAGACATATTGAAGTATAAAAAAAAAAATTTAATATCACTTTGATGCAGAATGGCGGCGACAGAGCCAATCTTTGAAATCGCTTTTTTTTTTAAACTCCTTCACGGGAAGTCAGATTTCTCGTAAAGTATGAGACCTGAAAAAAAACCAAAAAAAAAATAATAATCTATATACTATTGCCTATGGGACTATTTAGGGGGGTTTTTTTTTTAAATCAAATTTTGTAGAAATGGTGCACTGTTGAAAAAATTAACCGATTTTTGACCAAAAAATAAACAATAAATTGTTTATAAAAAAAAGTTTACATTGAATTAGAAAAAAACGGATATGGACGCCCATAGAAAACGTAATTGTGAAGCTACTGTCAAAATTTCAAATCGATCCATGCAACGGTGTTCAAGTAATCTGTCCTCCCAGTTTGAAAAAAGTAATTTCGAGAAAAATGCGTTTATAAAGTTTTACGAGCGATTCATAGTGCTCAGCGCGCGCTCCGAGGCACTGTGGCAAAATCGAGGATTAAACCTTTCAAATTTTATTTTACTATAGGACCAACTGGATATTATTTTTATGATCCTAAAATTTTGTTTAAGCAAAAAAAATCGAATTTTCCAAAATCCTAGAGTGGTGTTACCCCTTAAAAAGACTTAAAAAACAAAAAAAAATGTTCCATCGTAAGTAAACTTTAATTTTATGCTTTTCTATCGGAATTTTGCTTATCTTATGTCATGCGTAGTTGAATCTTTATTGTTGTTCTCTCGTTTAATTCTTCTCGTCTTCGTTCTTGTTGGGGGGGGGGGGGGCACACGCAGTAGCGATACGACGGGGTATAACGGCGTAACGCATGCTAAACACGATAATCGAAATAAATTCATTAGGTTGAGCGATCGAGCGCGTTGGTTTCGTTCGATCGATCGAGCGTGAATAACCGAGCAGCTCGATGCAACACGCAGTTTAAATATATAGTATATGAACCCGATGATGGAAAGAGTATACTGTAGCACGAACACCACAGCGATAATCGGGGCTAAGTGGTCGACTTCAGTTTCCATTAGTACCGTATTATAAGCCATATGAAATTCAAAGCAACAGTTGCTTCGTAAAGTCAATGATCGATGATTTTTTTTTTTTAATGTCGAACTATACGTGATTGTTTTTTAATTTTTTTTTTTATGCGAGAGAAAAAGAAACGGGTAAGCGCCGATGTACTGGATAATTTTTTTTTATAAAAACTATTGCTTTGTACATAAATTTGTTATTCGGGACTTTATGAGTCACGGAACTCTTGAAGAACTTATTTTGGGTCATTTTTGGACGATTTTATTTTTACTCGGGTGGAAAGAGTCGTTGAGAATTAAAAGAAAAAAAATTCAAACCGAAACAATAAAAAACATTTCACAATGTCAAACTTAATTAGTTGTAAGACGACAAAAATTATTGCGATCGTTTGCTAATTTTTAGTGTACGATTTTTCGAATTTTTCATAAATTCCTGCCCGGTTTAACTATTTAACTTTGCCGGATCAAGATATTTGCAGCCCTGAATCGAGATCGAGGATGTTTCTCGAGATTCAAAGAATCAATAAAAAAAAAAAATAGGACGAAACAGGGAAAAAGACTCGCGAATTTGGGTGAAAGGAAATTTTACCATCTTGTACAAATTAAACGCGCTCTAAGGCATATTTGTAAAATGTACACAGTATGCATACATTTAAAAAGAAAAGAAAACAAATTAAAATCCTCCAAAACTCACACCTTAACCCTTAGGAAGGCTCATTTTCGAAAATTGCAGCTCACTCAAATCAAGGGCAGAGAAGTATAAAAGAAAATTCAAATTTTTACGTTTTTTTTTTTATTGAGATTGTCTCGTTGATTTCGGTTAAACGAATTGTGATCGAAAAATGATTCAGAAATCAAGGGATTATTTCTATTTTTTTTCTGACTCAACCAAACTCGAACGTGAGTCGTTAGATCCGGGAAAACTCCCGCTCGTCACCGATCTTATACGTTATCGCAATCGAAATCTCGCGAATCAATGTCGAAACGAAAATATTTCGCGTCTCTTATTTCATTTGAAATTTTCCAAATATTTATCAGAACACCGAAAAACACTCGTTTGAATAATAAATTCCGTTAACAAAGAACAATTCGATTATTCACAGTCAATCGATCTATGCTTTTTTATTTCTTTTTTTTTTGTCGATAGCACTAAAATTTGAATTAGTTTACCTTTTTTTTTCTTCTTATTCTTCGTAGCGATGCAAAATTCTTGCGAAAGACTCGGATAGATCGTTAGTACGATTATCGTGATCGAGCATGCGTGCCGAATACCAGCTCATTTGCAATGAGAATTAAAAAAAACCAACAAGTATAGTCAACGAACAACGTGAGTTCTTCCGGAGCGTGTTCTACTACATATTAAGTGTAGGTACATTGCGCCGTAACTTCGTATCTCTCTCTCTCTCTCTCTCTCTCTTTCTTGGCTCTCGGTAAACCCCGTTACATACAACAACTAAAACACGCGAATATCTCGAGCGTAACTGCCCAAGCAGTGAACTCATGGTTCGATGAACACCGAGAGAGAGAGAGAGAGAGAGAGAGAGAGAGAGAGAGAGAGAGAGAGAGAGAGAGAGAGAGAGAGAGAGAGAGAGAGAAATCGTACACGTAATGGACATAAAGCGAATCGTGATTCTCGAGTCGTTCACTTATATCGAGAGAAAAAGGCTCGAGCTATTTTTTTTTTTTTTCAATTTCTTATTATCCACGCAATAATTTGCCCACAATCGTACGAATGATCGAAAGAAACCTCGAGGGGATGGAAATGTAATAAATTATCAGGGTGCATATATGAATGCATTTTATGCATTTACGATGCCGTTGAAAATTGTACTCTCACTCGCGAAAATGCCACGCACCTTCTCTCATCCGGTTGACCGTCAATTATCCTCCTTTGAATATATAAGATAAAACTCCATGGTGATTTAAATTGATTGATATTTATAAATTTATCGGGATGTCAATTAAGAATTAAAAAAAAAATAAAAAGCGATAAATTGAGTCTGATAAATAAGCCTCGAGTAACATTGACCAATGATAAGCGAGAATACGTGCATAATTAATAAATTTTCATTTTGCTGAATGAAAAAATTGATAAATATGCCTAACGAGTTAAAAGTCATATAAATGAGGGTGGATCAAGAAAAATAAAAGGCTCACGTTATTTTAGCGCGAATCACGCAAGTCTACAGGACCCTCGCGTCCGCGGTACATGATCCTATAGAAATGTTTCACTTTTCGCTCGAATCGAGCCAGGCAGCTCGGAGTCGGGCTAATCTCGAGTAAAACAATAAGGAAGCGATGTTTTTCGTACTTTTTTTGTATAATTTTTTTTTTTCAGCATGGATAAAAAGAATGCTGTTGGTATAATCAGCGATAAATTTACTGCAGAGCTCAGCAAAGTGCCAGAAAGTACTTCAAGTACAAAGTACAAAGTACTGGTAAGTAATCGTGTATTGCGAGTGTACTCGTTTATTGAAAGTAGCAACTACCGTAAATACTTGAAGTACCAAGTACTTGAGGTACAAAGTACTTGAAGTACGTCAAGTATCAAGTATCAAATACTTATATTTGATTTCTTACAAACTCATTTGATTTTTATTCGAGTACTTTTTGTATCAAAGCATATTTTCGCATTGTGCAATTCAATCATCAGAGGTTTCGGCAGATTAGAACACAAATATTTAAACGAAGAATTAAGAAGAATTTAAAAAATAGCATTGACGATTGTAATTAAGATTTGCTTAGCTTCGGGTTTGAAAAAGAAAAAAATAACGAATATAAAACACGTATCGTTAAAAATGGAGCCATATGCATTGACAGTGACACCGTGTAACTACCGTAGCGTGAGCCTTTGAACGGTCAATCCTTGCAATCTTAACCAAAGATGGCGCAGAACGTTCTTCAATTATATATTCAAAGGCGTTATACATGCAACCATTATCAATATGTATTAAAAAGTACTTCATACTTAGTACTTGAAGTACAGGAAAGTACTTGAAATTTTAATTGCATGTACTTTAAAATTTAAGTACAAATACTTGAAGTACAGTACTTGGAATTTTAAGTACAGCGCTTGAAATACTTTTAAAGTACTTTATACTTCAAGTACTGTACTTCCAGTACATCGCAGAGTACCGGGTACTTGAAGTACTGCCCAGCTCTGATTTACCGCTGGATAGGCTGTGAATTTTCTCAAAAAGTTGAATTTAAAAACGAAATTTCGATCCTCAAACTGGCTCCTCGTCAATGTCTGGAATTTTTGTTTTCTCTTATCCTAGAATTGCAAGAATCGCTAGGAAATTGATGATACGATATAATGCCATGTTCCTTCGATCGAAGCTCGAAGAAAACACCAATTAAATCGAAAGTGTATAGATTGAATGATTATATTTTTTCTTTCTCCCATTGTACATATGCAAGTTTATTTTTCATTTTCTCGACGCATATGGTCATTTTTGAGAGTATACGTTGGTGTCTCGTTTAACCGGTATTTAATTAAAGCCACGATTTCTCCCCCCTGGCAACTTCGATGCCCGAGCATCTCTCGAATCAACCTGCTATACATAATATATTTTTTTTCTTTTTTTTTTCATTCCTTTTTCTCGTGCTTATTATAATCGTCTCTCCCTGTACTACATTATTCGCGTTATCATTATACTCGCCGTCATCTCGTAAATATCATAATTATTGTGGGACCTCGTGGTACGTTTGTAACTCCCTCTGTCCCGAAGGGATTCACAAGGGGAGGGATAAATGAAAAAAAAAAAAAAAAAAAATTAGAGCTCGAGATATATAGAGAGGGCTCAGAGCGACTTAATAATACTTTGCTACGTTAGCCTAATGGGAGCTGCGAAGCGTGTAAGCCTGCTAATTTACCGAGCGCCCTCTTCACCCTTTCGGACACTACGGGGGCTTCACTTTTTTATACCCTTTTTTTTTTTCTTTCTTTCTTTCTTTTTCACGAGACTCGACCCCCTTCTCTCGCCGGGCGCGTTGCGATTGAAAAATTAGAAATGTTCGAATTTTTCATATCATAAAATAAGTAAAAATGATTTAATGAACAACTTTGGAAAATTTTTCCAGTGGAACGTACAATTGTGCATCGCAATTTCGTATTCTTTTTTATCCGGAAATATTTTCTCTAGCTATTTTTTAGCATCATCATTTCCAGCATCATTCTTAACATCGCATATTCCGTCGAAAATTTAAATTTAGCCGCGGTCAATATAGCTAAAATTCCTCAGACATGACGGAGAAGAAAGAGAAAAAAAAATGACATCCCCCGTTATGATCAACTCGTTTATATTATTTGTAAATACATAACAGAAAGTAAATAAGTGACGATGTATAGAGAACGAAGGAAAGAGAGAAGAAAAAAATGACTCGCCCGACTGGTATAGTGTAGAACACACGATTTGAACAGGCGGGGTCAAAATAAAAAATTCGACGGTAACGAAAACCCGTCCCCGGGAGTTCAATGCGATTCAAAACGACGAGGGCCAGCGGGAGAAACACAAAGTTGGTGAATGATGATAAAAGGTTTAAAAAAAAAATTTCAATCCGTCTGGAAAAAGAGAGAAAATGAAAGAAGCAAAAAAAAAAGTGCGAGACTGCACATACCACGGGCGCGCGCGCGCCGATGCGGGGCGCTTTTATCCCGGTCAATCTTCTTTTTTTTCCAAGTTCTCCAATTTTTTTTAGTTTTTTTTTTTGCAATTATCTTCGGTATCCTGTTCCCCGTGCGCGCTTTTTGGATTTTTTTTTAACTTCGCTCCCTCGTTCTCACAACCTATTTCTTTTTTCTCTCTCTCTCTTTCTCTCTCTCTCTCTCTCTCTTTCTCTCTCTCTCTCTCTCTCTCTCTCTTTCTCTCTCTCCTACTGCTGGTTACGTTGTTTTTTTTACATTTTTTTTAATTCCCCGGGACCAACGAAGAGTCGATCAGTTCGCGGTGGATGCAACAATGCAACCGTCGTCCCATTCGCTTCTCTCGATCGTTCTGGAATATAATATAACATCGAATAAGAGAGAGAGAGAGAGAGAGAGAGAGAGAGAGAGTGAGTAAACTCGCTTTCATGTTCCGATCTCCGCATCGATTCTCTCTCTTTCTCTTCCTCCCTTTATATTCTTTCGTGCAAGAACGATTACAATGGGCTGCACACGCGATTACAGCGTAGCGCATACCTCATAAATTTCTTTTAATTTATTTATCTTCACCTCTTATACTCTCTCGTCTACACAGCAGCCTCTTTATGTTAATTCGCGAAAATAAATGTCCAACGCGAATCCAAGCTACCTGTATCTATGTGGCCAAAAACCAATCTCGAGCCATTATTATTCAGTACGAATTCATGCATTGCACTCTTTGGTGCAGTGCAACTATCCATATAAAATCTCCACGTATAGATATACTCAAATTATATACAATTCAGTCGGTTTTGTCCATAACGACCTGGACAACAGTTATAAAATACAGTACGACCTCCGAATAAGAACGCCCGGAATAAGAACGGTTCCCCTATTTCTCGTTCGAGCGCTTCCCCCACTTTCGAGCGTTCTCATTGAGAGGTCCGCATGCGAAAAGGAGAGAGAGAGACAGAGCGAGTCCGAGAGCGCGGAGCGCGCGCCTGGTGGGGGTACCAGAAATATAGACAAAACTCTTCCCCTTGGGGCCTTTACCGTTCTTATTCGGAGGTCGGACTGTATCGTAAATTTTAGAAAATTTTATTAACCGATCTGAAAATTTTTTTATCCGGCACGCAGATGAGCTGCAAATTATATTTTCACGCATTATTTAATTACTATTGATAAAACAATCGCACATATTCTATAACTATTGGTTAAATGGTTGCACAAATTGTTTAATCGTTGATTAAACAATTGTGCATTATTGAGGGTATCTCGAGCAAAGATGGGTGTGACAGCCGTGTGCCGACTTTGCAAATTGACGCGCGGAGAGTTCGCTGCATCAAGTACGCGAGACGACGACATATAAGTTGCATATATATATCTTCGAATGGGCCCAACCACCAGAGGGACATTCGGTCGATGGTTTGAACCGAGTGATACGGCCATTTGACTGTTAGTCGTCGCGAAATTGTGGGGCAAAGCGATAGAGGTTAGGGGTTGCGGTTACGAGAAGGAGACCAAAGGTATCCTCCTCCACTCCCTCTTGAGATTCGTGAGAGGAAGGCGATAAGGAGAAGGACGAAGTGGAATCCTTGGTGAAACGTGCACTCTATATATACGTGTGCCATGTGCAACGACCACATCCGTCTAGCCAAAGTTTATTGGCCGTCTGAAGCACGATTCAGCCAGCGAGTATTGGCTTCTCGCGGTTTTCTCTTGCCTGTTATACTGTACCGTACAATCACTATCTCGCTCCTTCTCTCTCTCTCTCTCTCTCGCTCTCTCTCTTTCTCTCTATCTCCGTCATTGATACCAATTCTGCGCCAAAAAGTCTTTTGCTCGTCTCGTTTTCTGAAATTGTCTCGATCGAGTAAAAACTCTCCGAGAATCTCGTGTTTGATTTACTTCCGGATTTTCAGAGGTCGATTTTTTACTCCAACACGCTTAAACCAAAGTGTCTCATCAAGGAATTATTTTCCTCGAAAATTTCTTGCTTATACCAATACGAATCTCACGTTTCTTATATTCGTAATTTTGCTCTGCAACTTTTTCGTCCTCTCAATGCACCGATGGCTCTAATTCGTTAAGAAAACGTAAAATAAAACACAATTTCGAGGATGATAAAAAATGTATAAGCTCATGAATACGAAATTGAATGATAAATTTTACTAATGAAAATTGTCTTATAACGTTGCAAGATGCATACGGGAGTAATTATCGCACACGTTCCTTACATGCTTGTTAACGTTTTCTTGCGCTTGCCGCAGCGGCCATACACGATGCTCATGCGGCATCCATTACTCCTCTGCCATTTCAGGGTACTCCATGTATCGAGAGGAACGATAGCTCGTAGACTCTCACTCGTATATCCATGAACATTACAATTCTCCGCGAAACCCATTCCCAAGTCCCGTGAACGCGTTTAATCTGTGTAATCTGTACGCCATACCGCCAATCGTGTGTATATATATATATACAGGAAATATGATTTGCGCGGGGAATTTAAATGGGCTACCAAGATTCATGCCGCGCTCATAAATGGTCTTATGCCTCGGTGGCTCTTGCAGTCGTTATATACAAGTATATACCTCTATCTACATAATATCCGATATGTATTTTATGCGCACGTATTAACGTATGTGCAATACATATATACGCGTAGAAATTGAGCTTCCATTACATATATACGTGTACATTATCGAGATACCTATTTATACTCGTTCCAGTCATTAAGGCCGCGAGTATATTAATTATCGATAGAGACAGATATACAGGCAGCCAATATACGTAATACACGATTGAAAATCCAACATTTCAAATCGTACTCTCACAGAGAGAGAGAGAGAGAGAGAGAGAGAGAGAGAGAGATAGAGAGAAAGAGAGAGAGAGAGGGAGAAGACTCTTTTAACATGAATTTCAACGGCTAATATACACTGCGTGAAATCGATTCGCAACATGCAAAATGATGAATTATAGAGATGCATGACGATATATATATATATGTATATATAATCGGACATTTCGCACATAAAGTGGGACGATTCTTGATACACAAATTTTAGGAGCCATTTAATTCGTCAACGATTGCTTATAGAAAAGCATGCAAATTGGAAACTTGACAATTGTTTCCTCACCACAAAGTTATACCTGTATGAGAAAATGGTTTTCGTAATTTTGGCTTCCTCATCGAGGAGGCTTTGCAATGAATTGTAATTCGATTGGTTCTTGGAAAATTTAATATCCCGTCTCTTTAGCTTATTTTTTTGTAAATTTTGTTGGCTTGATAATCTCAAATTTGCGACAGAGTCAGAGCAATCGTCGATATATTTTTTGAAAATTTGAAAATTCATGAAATCTTAACCCCTTTGAGCGATTATCGTTAAATTCAAAATAAAAAATCCTTGGCCGTTTTTGTATTAATTATAGTAAGAAGTTTTGGCTGAATGACCTCAAATTTACGAAAGTTAGAGCGGTCGTAGAGGTTTTTCGAAAATTTCAAAACTTCATGAAATCTGAAGCCCTGAAGCGATTCTTGCCATATTCGACGTTGAACATGCAAATATCCTTAAATTTCCAAAGTTTGAGGGATCACAGACATTTAAAAAAAAATGCAAATTTATCTGAAATCAGAAGGTCAGTATAAATTTTTTTGAAAATTCCAGCAAACAAGAGAGGGATTCCATCTTTTAGTAGCGTGAAAAGTTTCAGCGAGGTAGCTCATACAGTTGAAAGGATATTGCAACTTCAATTTTTCAAAGACCTCTGTCTCTGCATCGACAATGCATGTACAAATAGACATTTTTTTCTAAACATCTTTTCTCGATGTTTTGACACATTCTGAACACATTGGCATAAAAAACTCGAAACTTTTTTCTCACAAAAACGAAGCTTTCTCCACGAGGAAGCACAATGAAGATCTGTGAAGTATATTTTCTTCATTCCTTTCTTGTAACCATAGTTCACAAATCATGAAGGTAATATCTGAAGATTCCTGCAGTGTTTTACTGCGTTTTTGATTCATATACCATTTCCCTACACACTCGTCGCACTTTTCGTAAATACCATTCCCACGCAATTATTTTTTTGATCAAATTCTCCCTCTCACGTCTGCCTATTTCGCCAAATACACTGAGGCAATTACCTTGAGACTTCGACCCATTGTCAAGTGTAAACGAATTAACAAGCAAAACCGCGCGTAATTTTTTCTTTTATTTTTATTTTTCTTTAGGGTGAAAGCTTACCATACTTATGTATGCGTCAAAAGATTGTTGAAAATTTCATGTCCAAAAATTGTCCAACTCTACGCGGAATATCCCATGGATATGATATATTTATATATATATATACGTTGACGCGAGAACGTTACAAAGTGTACTCTCGAATAACAAGAGCTTGTCTACTATTAATGAGACTCTTCACCTTCATGTACTACCGCTATTAAGGCACTGCAGCCACCGCAAAGCTACTATACGCGACGACTATTATAGCATAGCATGTATTACCCGCTCGCAAATAGAGAGAGAGAGAGAGAGAGAGAGAGAGAGAGAAATTGTCGAGTGTCGGGATGCTATGGCGAACGTGGTAATTCTGATGCGATGCAATTTTCTGTTTTACTCGAAAAAGCAGACGAAGGATAGGAGACGCCATGCATGCACGTCAAACTGGGCAATAAAATGCCGAGGAACGCGGGAGAGAATAGACCGGGAAAATGGTAGACGAAAACAACAACAAAAAAAAAAAAGAAAAGAAATTGTGAGAAGCTATATAATACGCTCACGTATAGTGCACCATGGCCGGGAGCGTTTATCGGCTGAAAATTCGAAGTACCAGGTTCCCAGCAAACCAGATCTATGTATGTATATATAGATGTATACATATAGCCATATATGTATATAGTCTTATATATGTAGATATGTATAGGCAAGCCAGAAAGAACTCGAGGCAAGCGAGCACGCGTCAGATTTTTCACTGAGCTCCTCGACACGAATCGTCGTTTACACGCGCCAGCATATCGACAGCCATACCAATCCTCTCTTCTCTATCTTACCGCGCGTTGCTCCTTGCTGCTGCTGCTGCTGCTGCTGGTGCTGCTGGTGCCGCTGCAGTACGTTGCATTATTGTATATAAGCTCGAACGAGGCTGATGGTGCTTATGCCGAGAGAACACACATTTCTGCACGTTATATGTAAGTACCCCTTGCTCGCTTATACCGCAGATATATGCATATATATGTACATATATAGGCATATATATAGTTGACGAAGTGAGCTCTCCTGGAGCGTATTTCTATTCGAGAAACGCCGTGTGTCTCCCATGTAAATTGCATTATAGGTGCACGGAGCTCGCAATTGCGAACAGTGGATGTGAAAAAAAAGGTGAAGGATGCAATGAGACGGTTATTGAAAATTCATAAAACCAAATTTGAGTAAAAGAAGTGAGTATGAGAAATGGCGCAAGTTTGGAGCGTCATTTTGGTTACGAGAGACTCTCGCTGAAATGAATTAATCACACGCGATAGATAAATGAGTATAAGCGCGGTGATCCATGAAGCTTCGATTTCTCTGCCCGCCATCTTGTATGTCATGCGCCATTTTGTTCATCCTCCGTTCCTCTATACGTAACTCGATCCTTGTTTACACTTTACACGTCTGTATTTGCGGAACAACTCGGTGGTATGCATCAATCTTTCGATATCCTTCAAGAGAACGCGCGGATTTCGCACTCTGAGAGGCTTCATCATCCGCCATTCCACCTATACTCCTCTTTCCTCTGCCTCTCTCGCTTTCTCTCTCTCTCTCTCTCTCTCTCTCTCTCGATCTTAATCGTCGCGCTCATCCGCTCTCGCACTTCTTTATCCGGATCTTCATACGCACCATTCATCCCTCAGTGTGCTCATCTTTGCAAAGTTATTACTTGCGCGGTTTATTTTACCGACAACGTGACCCCGACGCTCTCTCATTCAACGTTCCTCCTCTGCTTCTAATAACTCCGTGGCCGATATTTCTCTCCGCGATATTTCATCGTTCTTTCCACGGATTTAGAAGCGAATCAATATTGGCCGTAGAGACGAGAGCGAGGCTTTCATCGACTCTGGAAGAAATTCTCCGCTTTTTTCTCTCCTCACCCCCCCCCCCCTCCCCCCGCGTTCCACCATTTCGTGGTCATTGCTGCATGCGAGAAGGAGCGACGACGAGAATGAAAAAGAAACGACGTCGAGGATTCCGCGAGCAAAGTCCCCAGGCCGAAAGGAAATGGATGGAAGGAAGTATAAGGTAGATAGGGGGAATAAGAGAAGAAGCTCTTGTGAAAGTCGAGTCTTCCGCGGCAAATCTCAATGAGAAAGAGAGAGAGAGAGAGAGAGAGAGAGAGAGAGAGAGAGAGAGAGAGGGAGATATACGTAAGAGTTAAAAGAGAAAGAGCGAAAAAGAAATAGGAGGCCCACGTATACAACGGTATACGAAGAAATTCTGCAGTTAAAATCAGCCTCTTGAGAGCGAACGACCGTATTCAGAGCTCGGCGAAAGAAAGATGGAGATCGAAGGAACGTTAGGAAAGAAGGAGAAAGTGGACGAGTAAAAGAAAAGCAAAAGAGAGAAAGAAGCGAGAGGTGAGCTCAGCCTCTGTCGTACCTATATATGAGAACGAAGAAAGACGAGAGGACAGAGAATATTCGAGTACATATACTCGTAATACATAGTAGGGAGAGAAAAAGAGAGCAAGAGAGAGAGAGAGAGAGAGAGAGCAAAAGAAAGCGAGAAGACGAAGGGCAGCAGGAGAGGATTCCGTTCGAGCAACTTACCGGACTTCTACATTCTCCACGCTAGAGGATTTACAGATTACTAGCAAAGAAGGCCGAAGGAAAGAGAGAGAGAGAGTCCATAAGCAAGGAAACTGTGGTGCGAACGAAAAGACGCAACGAAGCTCTCTCTCGCTCTCTTTCTCTCTCTCTTCCACGAAAGAGAGAAAAGAGAAGGATCCGGCAAACGAGGAGGCTAGAAAGAAGATGCTGGAGCGCTGACGCCAAAGGGACCAGGTATAGTAAGGTGAATATGGCCATTGGGGAACCAGACACCTATTGGCCTCTCTGCGTCGATGCATACCCGGCGAATGGCCTACGACACATTGACGACAAAAGTAGACGCGAATCTACCTGTTGCCAATGACTGTATTCTCGGATATACCCCTCACACTGTGTGCATGGTTTTTGCCTCTGTGGATCTCGAAGGGGTAAGATGTGTGCGGATATAGAGAACGTAAGCGAGATGGAAGTCCTTTAGCGGCGGCTATACAATCTCATTGTGTCAAGTATACGTACACGAGCATATGTGCTTGTATGTGTACACAGTTATGCCTAAGAGAGAGAGAGAGAGAGAGAGAGAGAGAGAGAGAGAGAGTGAGCGAAAGGCGAAGACCGAGAGGCAGGAAGATAAATGTATACTTGTAGAGAAGGTTGAAGGAAGCGAAGAAGCGACGTAAGTACCGTGTATATATATATATGCGATCGTGGAAAGATCGGAGAGCGACAAGGAGAGATCCTGTCCGCGCGGACTTGCGGATGAAATCGAGTGCCTTCGAGTAGCATACGGAGCACTGGCGGTAGCGTCTCAAAGCTCCTCCGTGGCGTCTCTCGAGCCCGACGACCAATGAGAGCGTCCCGTAGCATCCGCAACGGCCAATCCATCGCGGCCCTCTTGCATTACACACGTTTATTATCGCTCTCGTGAAAGAAATGACTGTTTATAAATAATTAGAGAGGTTTTAATTAACCCTCGAGACGTTTTGGCCCGCGGGCTTTGTGCTCCTCCCTTCCACCGCTGCACATCGTACAGGGCATATTACGTCCATGTATACGTTAATATACGGTATAATATGGTTGCATATAATATGGGGCGCAGCAGCGATCTCTTGAGCTCATTTTATTCACCGACGAGAGCCACAACAACGGAAGTATATATATGTCGATGCTGATGCACCTTACAGAGAACCTTTTAGTCTTTTCATATATAGCGATAAATTCTTGTGAATTGTATTTGGCTGGATACGATGATTATTATTGACAATCGCATAGCGTTGTGTTCTTAACGAAAATTCGATTCTTTGTCATTGCAGTCTCACCAATATTTTTCTTTCTGCTTCCTCGGGTACAACTATACTGTACTACGGAATGAAAAATTACTTTTTTTTTTTTTCGAACAAATTATTCACCGTTTGTTACGAATGATCATGTTGTGATGATTGTGATTCAACTTTATTTTTCAAGTTTCCTCCTCAATGCTAACGTGTCTTCGCTTCGAAACGAGACAGGAAAATTCTTTTGCTTTTTCTTTCACTGTAGTAATCTATATTCATGTTTATCTTGTTGCCGAGAGATCGATCTCGGAGCTTTGCTCCGATATTACAAGTCCACGGTAAGCAAGAGTATCCCGATCCATATCTTTCACCTCGTCATCTCCCTTGTAGTATTTGTACACCATATAGACATTTATATATATTATATATATATATATATATATATATATACGTATATTCATGCAGGCGCGAAGAACAGATCCCTTTGCAATATAACTCGAGTGCCAGGAGTGTGAATCAACTAACCGAGAGTTTGTTAGCGCAAGTGGAGTCAGAGGCCTCTCTTCTCACCCTATCTTTACTACATATATATATCGTAATATTCTGTACATACATATATGCTGTTCAGAGATCACTCATCAGCACACAGCTCGCTGCCTCGGTCTCGGTTTGTGAAAGACGATTGCTTGTACAGTGGAAGTGTACGCGATGCGCTCAAGGCAACATATATAACCGCCGAGACAACCTCACGGTTGGTCAAGCGTATGCGCTTTCCATGAGCACGGAGTAAAGGCGCTTGAATCGCATTTAATACGAAAAGTGATGTGGGTTGGCTTCATGTCCATATGGAGATCCATTTTTTGGATTTGCATTAAAAAAAAAATAACAATAAAAATAAAAACAATTCACTGGAGAATATTTGCATTGAAAAATGGAATGCGAGTGATTAAATTTCTTGTATACGAGACTTCCAGCATTGAACTTTCCATTTTTTATTCTTCAAATAAATTACGAACTTCCCAAATGAACTTCAGCGTAGTTATACTATAATAGTACATATAATACGCGTGTGAATGCATTCCATATTGATCTTCAGTGTTCTCCATTGCTCTCTATGTTCTCAACGTTCAATGAAGCAATGCATATATATGTTTATTACGGATCTATTCATCGTATATATAATACGTACGGAAATACAAAGAGAAATCAAAGCGAAGCAAGTTCTCTCGGCAACACACCTTTCGAGTACGTATTATATTGCCGCGAGGGAACGATGATGGCGAAGCCTCTTGCATTATGTACTACATAGACGATGTAGATATGTATTATATAACGTATAGATAATGCCATCGATATATATAGGCACTCTAAACTCACGATCTTCCTTGCCTCTCTTGGTCTTTCTTGCAATGTACGATAAAACGCGTGTACGGAGATAAGAGAGTGTGATAGAGCACTACGAGGCTCAAGTCTGGTGCCTCGTCGATCGCCCCCACATGCAAACCTTTTTATGTCTATATGTACACGCCTTTTTGCAGTCATGCTCGTTTTTATTGCATCTACAGGATGCTGTATAATGCAAAATTATAACGACGTGTGATCCCTTTGCCAACTACGAGTGGCTTCGAAGCAACTAGAAAAGCGCAAAGCGAGAACTACACCCCATTCATGCCACGAGAGTATAGAGAATTGGGTTCATGAACGTTTTTTTTTTATTCCACTAATCGATTCTGTGTATGTAATTGTAATTGTAATTTTTTTTTTATTCTAAAATTTTAAATATTGACAAAGTTATAGTCTTTTGAAAATTTGCTTTTTTAAACAAAACCGACCACGCGGCGGAATCAGCCGAAATTACCCGAAGCATCAGTGACGTCACGATGTTACAAACAACCTGATTGTATGGTAGAATTAGGATAGCCGTGCTCGTTTAAAGTAATATTTTGTCGCAATGAATACGGAAAAAAGTATAAAAACGTACAGAACTTGTTTCGTACCGTTGTTAAAAAATATCACAATAAGTACTCCCGAAAAAGTGTTCGCTACAGTGCCACAAAATGTGAAACGTCGCTCACAGTGCTTCCAGTCAGCTCGACGTGATTATTCTAATTCACGTTCGAATTATTTTTGCTGTGAAGATCATTTTGATGTAAATATTCGTTTATACAGATTAAATACATAATACATATAAACATATGTATCATTTATTTAATAACTAACCTTACAAAAAACTGACCAAAAGGCAGACAGGAAAAAGGCAATAACGTACTGACAGATAACCTAACCTCACTTTATCTCATGAATGAGAGTATGAAATTCGACGTGTCTAAAAGTTGCGCTGTCAACTAATATTATTTTCAGTTTGTTGGAAGTTTTCCTATTTGTTTTTTTCAGTTTGTTAGAAGTTTTCCTATTTTTTTTTTTTTTTTTCTTTTCTTAACCACCGGACGCATCGACGAAACGTGACATAGGTTTCTATCCTGCTAATACGTAACAGCTGTCAAATCTGGCGCGCTAGAGTATAACATCGTGACGTCACGGTTAGCCGGCCAATACAGTGCGTTTAGCGATCACGTGATAACATTCAAAATTTTGCGATAATAAAACTATTATTACAAACTCACGGTGACATTAAACTTAGCAATTTTTGCTTGTTTCATGCTTATTTAGCTCGACTGCTGCTATTTAGCACGAAAAACTTGAAAAAAAAAAAATTTTCAGCTTCCCAATTGTTTGATAGCGAACATAACTCCCAGCACCGAGTGTGCTACGTAAGATTTGTGTCTGGGGTTTTCGCGAAAACTTTTAACGCCTCTGAGCTCGAAGAATCTTAATCAGCCAGGGATTTAATCATATACGAATTCCCAAAGTACTTTGATTTTTTACCAAGAAATGGCGAACCTCAGTAAATATTAACAAATGACGAGTTGCAAAATTTCGTCCAGTGAAAAAAAAATGTACTATTCCGTGAGTTTGATGATGATTGACCTTTCAATTCGACAAATATATAGTACACTGACGTATCATATATATACATGGAAATTTCTCAGCAAAATTAGAGACGTGTCCAGTAGCCCGGAAAATCCTGAATGACCTGGAATTATCCCTGAACTTCTCTTACGTTCATAAAATTCATTTTACTCCCATAGAATTATTATTTTTCGATCATTGGATTATTGTTTCAATTGACTAAGGAATTCCAAGCATATTCTACGGATGCTCGGTATAAGCAAGACGCTTTTACTCGGGATACCGATTGATCGTGCCACACGTCGATCTCGTAAAAGGCGTATATAGGAGGCGCGTACGAAAATTCGTTTCCGGCCGAGAAGTACCGCGAAATGATTTATTATGCCACGCGAAGCGCGGAGAGAACAGGCCCCACGGCGAGAAACGAGCCGAGCGTGACCCCGCGCGCGCGCGCACGGGCGCCATATATGAATCGTTATATCCGCGCTTCGATCGACGGACTATCGTGGCTTCGCACTCTTGTCTCGTATCGAAAAATCCATGTATGGAAATTCAACCGAACCCGAGGAAACGACGCGGCATAGGGAGGTTAATGTATCGGAAACGAATTGAGAGAAAGAAAAAAAAGAGAAGAAAAATAAAATGTGGCAAGAATTAGAAAATTGTGGAAAATAGTATACGGAAATTAACTAGCAAAAATGTAAAAAAATCGATTCATTTTATATAAAAAATTTCTTGCCCTATATACCTTTGGAAAATTTTGCTCTCTACGATAACCGCATAGCTACAGAATCGAACTGCATTAGTCTTCACTTCATGATGCGAGTTAAAAAAAAAACAGGAAATAATTGCCTTCATGGGAAGAATAGAAATTGCGAAATCGATGCACTTCTGTGTCATTCGATCAGTATTTAATTTACCTGATGTACACGAGGCGGTATTATCGTTATAGTGCAGCAGGGAGAGTGTATGCTTAACGGCACCGGTATATATATATATATATATATATAGAGGGAGAGAGAGAGAGAGAAAGGTTGATAGCACGGATCACGGAGTCTCTCTCGTGTGTTAGCGAATCGAGCACCATAGCGAGAGAGAATACGGGAAAACCGATAGACCGTGGAGAGGGAGGTAATCGTGGGCGCGGCTCGCAATCACGACCATAATCTCGCGGCTCGCCGAGCGTCCCGGTGCAGCAATAATAATGCAATGACCAACGAGCGAATGCAATACCATAACATTATATATATATATATACATGCATATACATACATGCATATACTTACTATATACATATGCAAACCTATCAGCTCAACTGTAAGCGATCAGCGTGTTCGCGTTTTGTCACGGATGATTTGGCGTAACCGCGCACGAACCGCATACAGCGATTACTTTTTTTCCCGTGCTTCTTTTTTTTAATTTTTTTTTACAACCACTAGCGTTTGCGCATTGTCTAAGCCTTGTCCCACAGAGCGCGTATATGTACACCGAGTGGCGCGGCACGAACCGTGACCCGTAAAAATTTTAACGACCCCCACATCTCCGGTGTCGACAATTCGAACGCGTTAGGGGAATCGCGGAGAAACACAAATCGTTGAGCAATAACGAAGGCAATAAATGCGTACCCCGCCATGACAAGTGACAGAACGAATCAACGATTGTTGTTTTTCTTTTTTGTATATATATATACATTAAATTCTGTTGACATTACGGTGTCGAGAGAATCAAAGTCGTAAGGTAAAAATGTCGACATTATTTTATACTTAATCGCGAATCTGCGTCTTTTATTTCACAGTGTGCAATAATTGGCATTCGTGATATCGACAAACATAGTCCGTAAAACATTATACTTTTGGAGTAAACTCGAACGATAAAATTTATCATTTTAGTAAATTTTATTGTTTGAGAAGTTGATTATAATCAACTTTTGTCTTATAGTTATACGTAAAAGTATATCACTGGAATTGATACCGCGAATTATATGTCAAAGAGAGAGAGAGAGAGAGACGTGCGACCGATTGAATTTTCGCATTTATCCTCTGGCAGAGACAATAGGAGACGCGAATTACTCAATCGCGTTATTTGGTCGGGGAAAAAAGAGACGAGGCAGAGACGACGAGAGAGTATTATATGCGATTGAAGAGTTCTCGGGATTCCGCGTGACGTGTGTAACGAAACGCGGGGATAATGCTCGTCGAGACGATGAGACGAGAGAGAGAATCCGTGCGATAGAGAGTCGAGAATTCGAGGTATGAAAAGACCGGGTGAATAAGAACAGCGGAATGATAGAGAGAAAGAGATAGATAGATCGAGGAGAACAAATTCCGCGGAGCAAGCCTCTCGAGTTTGCTTTGCAACCCTCTATACGAGACGCGGTGGACTCGCTCTTATCGCAGGAACGTGTATACACGCCGTACCGGATGAGATACCAGACGAGCGCGAACACGCGAAAAGAAGTTGAAGAAATGAGAGAATAAGAGAGAGAGAAAGAGAAAGAGAGAGAGAGAGTGAGAGAGAGAGAAAGAGAGAGGGATAAGCGTGAGAGAGAAAAAAAAGGGTTGGCGAAAGCCTTCTGGTCGTTCAGACCGAATGGATGAACCGCTCGTCGCTTTGAGGACTTCGTCGTCATCGTTATTGGTATCGCGTACTACACGTGAAGCGGATTATACAAGATGAGAGAGAACGAGAAATCGATAAACCATGTATATACAGAGAATTCTAACGAGGTATCACTCTCTCCAGGCTGTTTGTATACTCGACAACAGTATAGCGAGTTGACATCTTATTTTCCAGTGTTTCCAATGAGCCACCAATTGAGCTGCCAATTTTTCTTCGGTGGGTATCTTAGAAAATGAAGCCTTTAGCAAATTCTCATCGTTATCAAACGGCTAAAATCATGTTCACGAAATTATCACTATAGATCAATCACTCAAAGATAAGTGTGTATTGCATCTGGTTTCCTTAACCATACATCTGAAACGTAAAAGTTCAATCCAGAGATAAAGTAAAGATCCTAAGGTAATCCCCGAACGAATTTCAGCTCTTCATGGCAGAGACGAGCGCACTTGATCGGAAAAAAAAACCGCATGTACGATTTAATGTTAAGGCACAGGAACGACGGATTCTGGCGAATCGTGGCATAGAGATCACCAAAACGTCTGCTGGCAAATAGACTGAAAGTGAATCTCGCCGCAGCAGGTCCTCTCTTTGCTTCCAGCGCTCAATCTTTTTCCACTGCGAAATCTTCTTTTTCGGTTTCCTCTTCCGCTTCTAATCAACATGAATTTTCGTTCCCTTGATGGAACAGAGCCTCAGAGGCTTTGCAAAGATTTCTATATTACGGTATCAACACAGTGGACAACTCTGCGGAGCCTCTCTGCATCGCAGTGTTGTTTCGGAATGAAGATGAAAATTAAAAGAAGGGTCGATGAGTCGTCAACCAATCAGAGCGAGTCGAAAAAAGATTTACAATTACTGTAGAAAAGTCATGGAAAAACTTGTCCACTGGTGGAAATTGGTTAATCTAAAAAGAGCACGCATTGCGGTTTCTCTGTCAGTATCGTATCTGTATTGTGTTACTTATCTCGTTTCCCTTCAATCTTCATTTTCTCCTTCGACTTATACTCTGTCGGTACTCCAAGAATTATCTGAACTCGCGAAAGTGTATATTGAGGACAGAAATTTCCCACTGGTCTTCTGTCCACCCTTCCTTTTGCCCTCACGTATACAACGGCAAACTTCGAAGAAGTTCGGTCTTTCTTCGTTGCTCCCCCCCACAGTCGCGTGTATATTCGTGTTACCACGCTTCGGGTTGTCACAGGCAAACCTTGCGGTATCTCCGTGTCATGGAGTTCCTGAGGTGTACCGCCGCGTGCTGTATATAACTCTCCAAAACCAACGACCTACTGTATACCTCAGCGTGTATGCTCTACGAGATCGTGTACCATCTAAATGGGCCACTGGCAGGTGTCACGACGTATCCTCTTGAGGGGCGGGGGAGGGGGGGGGAGAAAAAGAGAAGAGAGATTGTACACACTCGGCATACGACGTCACCGTTGAGCTTTTGTAAAAGTTTCATAGCGGCCAGGAACCCGGCAGCATCCAGCATCCATTGTTCGCATTGTCATGTTCGAAAGAACGGCAGAGAGTGACAGAGAGAGAGAGAGAGAGAGAGAGAGAGAGAGAGAGAGAGAGAGGAGTGCCATGATACAGGTACATGTATATAGGTTTTCATTTTGTATGTATAGCGCTGTATATCTACTTGTGTATGGTACATACTCAACTGTGAAGCGTCTCGAAAGCTGTACAACGAATAATGTAACCGTGACACAGATTCGCGAGGGTGGTGTTCCCTTTTACCCAAAACGCCGCTCTTTTCATCCGGTTTCTCGTCATCGCGTTTAACGCTACCAAAAGATATGTAGTGCGCGGTGTATTCATCGTTTGAAAAAAAAAAAAAATTGGGAAATTAATGACGGACATGAAGGTGAGATCGTATGAACTAATGAATCATTCTTGGTCTGCGACAAATTTTCAATGCATTTTTTTCGTCATGAATCATTGATCGAACCAGGTGATGTATCTGGACATAAAATATGATTGATATCAGCTGAATTAAAAAAAAATTCATAATACTTATCACATGACGAGGACGTGTGTATGGATTCATAACTCATTTCCGATAAAGGTAAATAAACGTATCAAAGACAAGCTGAAGAGTTCTTCATTTTTGGATTTTCGTTGAAGCCTCCATCACCGCCGCAACTGATGAAGCTTTGATCAAGTTTGCTTGAGAACTTTTTTTCCACTACTCACGAATTCTCTAGTTGTTTTTTTTTCCGGAAGCTCGGCAATTTTCATCACAAATTTAGAAAATAAATGAAAAATTTTCAATGAGGATGTTGTCTTAAAATTTACATGCCCAATTATACGAAAAGGTAGGTATTATATGCGTAGCACATATAATATCGCTTTCCCTTGACTTTTATTATCATGTTCTTTGTATCCTTTGACTATATCCGTACGAGTCTCTCGCCGAAGTGCTTAACTACACGTGTACTTACATATACGAGGAGGTGGATAATGACGCGAGAAGCGCATGCGGCGCGCGATTGTACGGCGATGCATTTTTTTGCGGCTGCGGGTTACAGAGAGCGCGAGAGTATATACATATATACATATGAAAGGAAGTATGGGGAAAGACCATTGTGAACCCCAGACCTGAGACTTCGGAGCGCGAGAGAGCCCGCAGGTGTTTTCGCGCAACGAAACGAAAAATAAAAAAATAAAAAACGATCGCGAAGAGCGAGAGGAGGCGAGAGGTCGGTTAATTAAAATCGTGCCTCGGCAATTCCACCGGCTCGGCAGAATCAGGAACAAGGGAAAAAAATGAAACCCCGAGCAACGGAGAGAATTGAGAGCGAAAGACGGAAAAAAAAAAAAAACTTTATATCGCTGCAAAAGCGCTGAGCTGCGAGAGTGCGAAATGCAGTACGAATTATTCAAAGATGAAAAAACCTATAACGATTCTTGAACCGATAAAATGAAAGACGAAAAAAAAAAATTGCATCGAATTAAAACGGCCTGACGTGTACTCAAGGTTCTATATTGCAAACCGGTTGGATCGAAGTAGCGTCAAATTCATAGAACAATTTACAAAAATTATCGAGAATTAATTCACAGTGATAAAGGATTAATGGTATTGTCGTGTGGGTATCAATGAGATGGAAAAATGTTATGGACCATTGAACGAGCAGGAAAAATACTAAAAAGTACTTCTAACTTGAAAAAAAAAATTCGACCAGTCTTATTTTTGTTTTCCTTATTTTTCAAAGCAACGAAAAATCACGATTTTTCAGATCTGAAAGAATTCTAAAAAAATTGAGAATTTTGTATAAAAATATTCTCAAGTCAGCGTTTAATTACACTTGAGTTAAAAATTTGTATGCTCGAGCCAATAATACTTCGATACTGAGAACAAGAATAATGACTAATGAATAATTAATTCGTTTGAATCCAATAAAAGTCATTTTCATAATTGGACAATGAGGCCAATTACGATTAAAATGAATTCATTGCTCCCAGTGTGGAAATCGATTGGAAACGGTATAAGCATTTTAAGAATATTCTTTTGATCATTCCACAATGATTAAAGACAAACTAATTTCATATGTGTTAGGAGGCAGGACAAATGAGTTCGTTCATAAAACCACATACTCTCTCATCCGCTTTGTGATTCTTTCTTCATTTTTCTCCTCACTCCCTTGCTCCCTTGTCGAAGGAAGGCCCGGCCATTTTTTTTTCTCTTCAGTCCTCTCCTCTATTCATCGTTATGACACGACCGGGAGTATTATAAGAATCGAAAAAGAAGCGAGGGAAAAAAAAAACTCACGGGAATAATGAAGGACGGAAAAAAAAAAAAAAAATGAATTTATATATAAGTATATAACGAAGTGGTTATGGCCGGAGTGCACGAATAGCCGAGTCATTATTAATCCGTTAATCAAAGTCTCGCGAGGTATTAGCGCCCGCGGGCAACACTCGTGATTTGACGCCAGGGATCCATACAATCTCGAGTCTTTCGAGAAGGTATTATATGGGCTATAGATTGTGTATTATATACATGTGCATATACATATGTTTGTATGTAAAACCCCTCGGGATATAGTAAACGACTACAAGTGTACGTGTGCCTTATTATACCCTCTCCTTTTTAGGTTATGTCTCAGTCCGACGAATGTTATTATTATCAATCAAACCGCACATTTAATTCACAGTGATCCTTCCCGAGTCCCGATTTTGTGACATATCTCACGTATATCACTCATTTTTTCATGTTATTTTGGCACATCGTTTTCCACCCTGAAGGATCATCCCTTTCTGATTTTTGACCGTCGACATAGACAACAAACCCTCTTTCTCTGGCCATATCATTGATACGAATTTGTGAGACATTTTTGAACATTGGATTCGATCGGTATATGAACGCGTAAAGTCTGCCTCGTAATTCACACGAACGAGAGATTCGCAATGGCGTCATTGAATACTCACGTCGCGATTCCCCGTAGGCAGAGCGACACCGGTTAATATTGCGAGAGATTGATTTCAGGAATGCGTTAGGTTAGAGAGCAAGAATACAAGCGAAAGAGTAAGAAGGAGAGCGAGTTTGCAAGTGTTAAAATGAAAGAGATGAAGAAACATGCATTGCAATAGCGTGGGTATATCATGCAACTGCTCTTACGAGAGTTAACGAGTTATTGTTACTACAGTTGAGTACGTTGGAGATTGCACTTCGTTCAAACATGGATATATGTATATATATCACAGTAGCATGCGTGGTTTACCGCGTCATTACCACCAGCTCATTCGTTAGCTCGGAAATAATTTACCTCGTTCCCTCCATTCGCTCCGGGAAAACCCTCTTTTGTGCGCTTTTGTTGGTCTGCCATATT
Source organism: Rhorus exstirpatorius (assembly GCA_963564615.1). NCBI lineage: Eukaryota > Metazoa > Arthropoda > Insecta > Hymenoptera > Ichneumonidae > Rhorus > Rhorus exstirpatorius. The sequence goes on from OY751321.1 coordinate 21,800,648, forward strand.
CTGGTAGTAAAGGTCTCTCTCTCTCTCTCTCTCTCTCTCTCTGTCTGTATGTGTGTCTTTCTCCAGACCATAACGTACCCACGAAATTGGCAGAGAATTCAGGAACGCGAACATTCGCGACTACCCCTTGCTTGTCGGTTAAAGTAATTTTTATATGTACGTTTTTTTTTTTTTTAAATTAGTATATCGTATCCACTCTGACGAGAATTAACTCACTAAAATTCTCCCTATCTCTCCTTTTTCGCCGACCAGCGTTGTTGCAACGTCCGATAAAATTAATTACGAGTTCGCGTACGTGAATTCTAAAGTTGCGTTTATAAGACATGTAAATGAAAATCGGATAGAATTAATGAAATTTTCCTGAAAAAAATGCCCGTTTTCTTGATTGCTCCCTAAACAAATCTGTCCAGCTTTGAACTGGAAAATTTTATCAATCGTTCGAAGTTTAGTTGAACTAGAATCATCATTAATAACGATACGAAATGCTTTATGGGTCCAAATTTCATCCCTTATCATCGATTTTCGATGTACTATGATCGTACCTCGTCGTAGCTATCAGAGTTGAAATGAACAATTCTCTCTATTTTTTTGTTTTTTATTTTACGGGTCCTTTCGTTGGTGTAAGTTGTGTGAATCGGACGATCGGCTGAGCGTAATTTTACCGTGACACGAATATCTCCTCAAACGAAATGGGAAAAAAAAAAACAAAAACGTGGAAGCAAATTGAAATAAAAGAAAGATACGGTGCATCAACTGGATTGTGACAAACGAGCGTGCTGGAAAAACTGCTCTCGCAGTCCTCTGGCCTGACACGAGAGCCTTGCTCCCGTTCTCCGACATTACGTTTGTGCGCACATCACTTCTCATGCATAATACAGAATTCCGTCCTAGGTTTCCTTCGCATACATGCATACATGCATATCTGCATGGCGGAGCATAGTATAAATAAAGATATATGGAGTATATGAAGCGGTAGCAAGAATGAAATATAAATTCACGCGATAGAAAGAGAGAGAGAGAGAGAGAGAAGAGAGCTGAAAACATATATGGATAAGATGGTATAAAGGTGCGATAGAGTGTGTGCACCGTGCATTTTCATGAAATTCTTTCGCCTCGAGGATTTCTCGTATATACGTCGTCAGTGATCCATATGGAAAATCTCGGGAGCGATGTGTCCCAAGTTCCTTGAGGCTCGTGGCTCTTTTTCCTTCTGGCCCAGTTATTCAAAGTTACTTTTCACCCAAGTGAGAGAGAGAGAGAGAGAGAGAGAGCGAGAGATGGAGATAGAAGTAGAGCCGGTGATACGAAAGAAGAAAGACTTTGTGTATATGCACAACGTGCGAGTGCACAAGGAAAATGTCGGGGTACAAAAGAGATAGAGAATGGGGCAAAGACGAGGCGATGGGTGGAACGAGAACGTTGAAATGTTGGATAGGGACAGAAATATACCGGAAGACATGTACGAGAGTTGATGCTAGCCCACGGGACGCGCTTCTGTATATATTCCGTGACTGAACTCCAAAGAGCTCGCATCGGGAACTCCACGTCATTGCATATCTGCATATATATTTATAACGTGTCTCCTTCCGCCTCGTAGAATCCTCGCTTCCTTCTGTTCTCCGCTGTTACGACGTCTCCACCTTAAAGCCCCCCCCCCCCCCCCCGATCTCGAAATAACATGCAAATCTTGTTGGCCTCGGTGTCGGGAGTTTGAGCTCTCACTTGCTCGCCTATAGCTCAGCGGAAACTCGGTGGGTTACTCACGAACGATATCACACGTGAAATATATCCGCGCAGTCTGGTATAGACTCATCATTTGAATGAATTTCAAGACGTTTGAGATGATGAGAGAAGGGTTACTAGTTCTTGCGACAGACTGTATTAGTCGGCACACTTGCAGCTCATCTACCCGAAACTTCACTACCCAATAACATCACTACCACAGAATGAGGCCTACTTAAACAACTGTGCCCAATTATACAGGTCTACCAGATTACGACTTACCATTAGCCATGCCGGAGAGTTGTAATCCGGTAGACGCGTAATTGGATATAGAGATGTTATAGCGAAGGCCGCTTCTCATATAACTGGTAGAGTCATTTTCAGGTAGAGTTCTAATTTGGCAGGTTTGTTTGGAGTACTTTAATTCTGGTAGAGTGTGTTATTGGGTAGTCAAAAGTTTCGAGTAGACTTGTAAATGTACTGATTACCCGGGAAAAAATCATTTGGCTCTACGTAGATCTAATTCAGATAATATGTAGTTATTTTTTAGATCAAATATTATCTACGTTGATCGAAATTACGGAAAGTCGTAGATCTGCCTAGGACTCTGTATATAACTCTAGATTCACGTAATATTCGAGTCGATCTAATATTATGTTCGAACACTTTTGCTCATTATATATCTCAGTTTTACCTACTCAAATCTCAGTAAATTGAACTTAGATCTGAGTAGATCGAACGGAGAACTTGGCAAATCTAATTAAATCTACGATCGTCCAAAATTTAGATCTATGTAAATCTTTGAAGACTCGAAATTCAAATTTCCCGTGGAGAGAAAAAAATTAGATTAAAAAAATAGAATTCTCACAAATTTCAGTGTATTTGGGAACCAATTGCAGGCTTAGGGAATATAGGTTAGGAAAGGCCTAGCAGTTGTGCAGAAATTCTCAACTCTGTCCAAGAGCTGCAATTCCACTGGGGAGGTGAAAAAGCTTTTGTAGGTATATCTCGAGCACGGTGTATGTGCTATGAGTATAACGCGTGGTACATAGGCAAACGTATGTTCAGAGCTCTCGTATCTGCCGCGGTGTATGTCATCACGCGTTGCACAGTGTGGAACGTTAGTTTGCTCATTCGGTGACTGAACATACTATGCTCGTATAATATCTTGCGTTCAGTAGGGTCTTACATGCATGTGTGGGCTTACATGCTATATAAACCGTGCGATATACATTTCTATGCGTGTATATATTAGATATATATATATACGTGAGCGAGATTCCAGAACGTGGCAAACGCTTCCTATGCTCCTATATCTACACCTCCTCCTCCTTCGCATATGAATATTTCAATTCCACGAGAAATTCAGTCAACCTCGAAACCGGTGCAGTCAACCACCCAGCGGTCGACTCCATCCCCACACGTTTACCTAACGTTCTATCTATACTCTTATGTGTATATATGTTATGCGCGCATATATCCTCCGGTGGCTGGTATTCGCCATCGAGTTTCGCGTCCTCCGAGAGAAAGCAAGAGAGAAGGGTTGGCTCCTCCAACCCCTAAATTCTGATTCTCACGCGCTCTCTCGCTCTCACTCTGTTCTGGTGTCGTTGCGATGCTGGTGAACAGAACCGCGTTCACCGTGAAATCGATTTCGCCCACAGGAATTTCCAGAACCGCTCTATATGTATCGCTATTTCACTCTCCTGCACTCACTCTCTCTTTCTCTCTCTCTCTCTCCCTCTCGCTCTTTCTCTCTATCTCTCTTTCTCTCTATGTGCTTTTTCATTCTTCCGTTTCCTCTGATTTTTTTTTCGTCTATCTCTTCGTCATTTCCGCCACGAGTACGGAACAATTTTATTCCCTGCGATATGCACGGACTCCCGAAAAAAAATATACATGAATGCAGAAATCATTATATATTTGCTTCGGAGAACATGAATCTAACGAAATATTTCAAATAAAGATCAAGTATTGATCCATTCTTGAATCAACCCTTCGTAACCGACTCGGACTACCACTGTTCCATGGAGACCCTGGCTCTCCTCGTCAAACTCAATTTATTTCATCAAATTTCCTAAATCAAATTTCCACGGGAGGGTGAAAAAAATTCAATGATGTAACATTTTTTTCCTCCTGTTACCCATCGAGATTCGAGGGGTGATGTAACTAATTTAGGGCGTGTCAAACAACCCGGGGATGTATAGTATGGTGTGTATGTATGTTTGTGTGTGCGTGTGTGTGCGCGTGTGTTTCAGGAGGAAATAAATTTTGCGTCTGCGAAATTCGTAAATTGAATCGAGGACGAGTACCTATATATATATATATATATATATGTACTCGTATATATCTCATATATATATATATATATATATGGTGGCGAAATTTTGTGCAAGCGGGAGTGGTTTACCGTGCCGGTGTTCTCTGTGCAAGAGAGCATCATGAATGATGTATACATGTATCGACTGGTAAGAAGCAAAAAGACGTAAGTGGTATAGCTTTGCGAATTAAATACCGTTGGATTGGGTCCTTTTGTGCGCAAGATGTGTATATATAATAAAAGCGGAGGGTGACGAGGATTGAAGGGAGAGCGAAGGAACGACAGCTCGGGGGATATACGTTTGCCGATGGTGGAGGGTCGTAACCGCACTCGCGAAACGTTTTCAGCAATCCTTTGCATGACAGTGCTACTCCTCGTCGCTCCTTCTCCGTCGTCGAGGCGACGAGCATTCCCATCACAACCCTCGTGCTTCTACTTCCCTTTCTCTATGCCGCCTATATTGGTATATAAGCCTCGCATATCCGTGTGTCCGTGCGTGTGCCGTACGCGCTGGAGAATCAACGACACTTTCACGCAGAGAAATCTCTCAACCCTTGTTACCAGTTTCGCCATTTCACCTTCCTCGCTCGATACCCGGCGGGGGCCGAAAGCCAGAAAAACTTCCTCGCTATGCGTATACACCGCCTCATTCGCCCTTTCAACTCGGAGCCATCGAAATGCTGTACATGGTGTATATGTGCCTTCTCTCCTTTTGCCCTCTCACGACTATCCAGTTTCTCGACACCTCTCACCGAATTCTCGACGTGACTCCAAGGAGTATCAATCTCATCCCTCCCCAGTACCACACCGAGCCTATATATAGTAGAGATAGGCCGAAAGCGCTCACGTTTTCGACCCCTGAAACGCCCTGTTGCCACTTCATTACCTCATGCCTGGTGTCGGGCTCTGGCTCGAAGGGGTGAAGGGAAACCAAAAGAGGGATAAAGGGATGAAGATGGGGTGGATGATACGAGCGAGGGTGAGAAGCGTTGAAGAATGGAAGCGAGAAAGCTGGAAAGGCTGGGAAGCCTGGAGGGTTGATACACACACGGCACAGATAATACGCGCATATTGTACGCAATGAAAAGCAAGAACTTCAACGTTGCGAGCTTCCTCTACGATCCAGACACGTATATATACTTATATACTTTACCACAAGACTTTCTACCTACAACTTTCGCGCACTCTCGCCTCTTCTCCGTCTCTCTCTCTCTATTTCTCGATACATATGTGATACATTCTTTATACCACCAAGCAAAATGGCCCAAACCCACATCACTTCCGGTGTTGAATCGTGCGATTCGAGCCCTTTCGTTTATCATCAGCACCATTTCTATACACACCTCCGATGTCATCCGTGTGTCTTCGATATGCTATCGTCCATTGCTGACGACAAACTTTCGTCGCGTGTCTCTTGTACACGGTCTCAATTTAATTTCCATTAATCTCATCGAGTTCATCCCTTGGTGATGGATAAGTTGGTGGTATGGGCTATAACGATCCTGGGATAAGGAAGAGAACGGAGTGGTTTGAGAGAGCAAAATGAAGGTGGCTCTGCGGATGTTGGATCTCCATATGTGTGAGTGTGTCTGTATATAGATCCTTGTAGTAGTTCGAAGCGAACGAAAGATAGAAGAGTTTGGATTGGGTTTGTGTAACGGTTGTGCAAATACGAATTTGCCTGTGTGCCGTTCCATCGTCTAAGCGCGGGAATTTGAAACGTATAATAGGTCTTTCGCGTCATGTTGATCTCTCAAAGACTCTCTCGAACAAGCCAGCGACTTATCATGTTCCCGACTTAACAGTATCGACCGCATCGATAGACTTTTATATTGCAGCTTTCCTAAAGTCCTCTCGGACCTCACTATTGGCAAGAAGAAGTTTGCGGGGTCCCGGCGGTTTGGGAGTAGAGAATTGAGTTGAAAAAAAAAAACATGATAATGTTATCAAAACGGAATTTGTTTCTCTCTGAAAATGATTAAAACTTATAACAACGTCTAAGTAGAATTATCGACCATACAAAATGCTCTTGCGACGAATATGCTATCGACCATACGAAATGCTCTTGCGTTCACTCCTCGCTGTAACCATTTAATAATTTCATAATTCTTCAAAAATCGGCATCGAGAATTATATTGACAGACTATCGTCGATATTCTGACGCCCCCAGCATCGGCAGGCTATCTATAAGTTCATTTTCGGTCTCTCGGGAAATTGGAACTCCGTAGAGTGGGTAAAATAAAAAAAATAATAATAATAATAATGACCGAGCTCTCGTGTCTGACAATCGTGGAATTTTTCTACTTAGCGAGGGACATTAAAGTCCTTGGGCCAAGTGATAAAAATTTGTATGGTATGGATTTTTCTATACTTATGGATATCGTACGAATCAGTTGATCTCTGACATAGTTTTTTATGCCTTTTATCGCATATCGAATATCACATATTATATTTATCGCATTTTAGGGGGTTTTTTTTTTTTTTTTCAATTAGACATAGTCAAGACTCGGCCACTTCTATCGAAGATAATTAATATTTCAATAGTAACACGATAATTTTTCTATTTTGTGATACTTATTTTGGTTGATTCTCTTCGTCAAACGAACGTGATAAATGTATACTTTTTTTTTTTTTTGCTAGATGCGGGAATAAAAATTACTGAATCATCGTCAACGTCTTTACCTATGTAATTATTTTTACTCGTCGCCACGTGATCGTTTAACGTTATGAATAAATTACGTCAATATTTCAACAAGTGCTTTCGTCCAAACGAGCGTGTATAAATGTCTAAAAAAAAAAAATAGCGAAATATGGTCTATCAATTTATATTTTGCGTCATTTCGAACGTCTCTTTCTAGTTTATTGACTCATCTTTGATGTCAAACATCGACTGTCGCGGATGGGGGGAGGGGCGGGGGATGAACGAACAATAAAAAATTAATAATACACGATAAAATTTTTCGATAATACATACGTATAGCCGAGTTTTGTAAAATTTCGTTATCTATGAAATATTCTTATCGTATTTTTTTTTTTTTTATACCTCGCGTCTATCGTCGCTTATTCTCCGAGCTAATGTAAACGTCGAACGACTAATTATTCTGGTTTTTTTCCGATATTTTTCTACACGCGACACAAAAGCTTGCCACGTTCGTTCTTTTTATCATTATTACTATATTCCCCACCCAATGGTATTCCAGCTTTTTCAACGATAAACGCTCGCGCATTTCGGAATCGCAAGGCGTATTATCGAGCCTCGTAAAAACGGGGGTCAAAAAAAGGCAACGAAGAAAAGAGTTGAAAAAGAAAAAAAAATGCAAATGGGCGAGCTCGCTTCTCGGTTCTGACGATCGTTAAATCGTTCGAGAGACCATAGCCCGTTATAGACCCGGAGGCTATATCAGCGTTTGTGCTGCGCAGCATATCGCGTATATGTATATATATATATATATATATATATTTATATAACGAGACTCCGTGCTGCCGCGTTTACGCAATCATTCTATGCGTTAATAAATGCGTTCTACTTGTATGCGTGTATGTGTGAACGTTGGAGCGCCAATAAACTTGAGAGACCTATAGTTTTCACAATTTTAACGCCCGTTTTCCCTCTCTCGAATCTCTCCCACGTGCCCATTTTCATTTCCCGATATACGAAGCCCGGCTTCGGCAATGAGTCGAGTTAACGAATTAATGAGAAGGTTTATTGCCCCGGAAGAATTCTCGGCAACGAGAATCGATTGTTTCATTCGGAAACAAAAAACAAAAAAAAAGCATTCGACGAGAGGTTCGATCTACCTATATCGAATGACTGAACGGCCTGTCGTTAAAAAGAAATCTCTGTATTCCGGTAGCAGAGCAATCAATAAACCATTCGGAGGGATTGATCATTTCGAAAAATATTTTTCCACCAAATTATCGTGATTCATATTCGTACGGAGATAATTTTTTTTTTTTTTCGTCAAATATCGTGAATCATTCGAGCCAATTTTGTTCTCGTAAAATTTTTATTATCACACTCGACGATGGCTATTCGAGAGGCTGGCTCTCAAAAATTCAACCCTATTGAAAACGAAAATTTGAGATATTCAACTGGGTTCGAGATATCTGATAAAAAATAGAGCTTAAATAATCGTATTAAAAATTCATGATTTTTTTATTTTGCTTCCTCATAGAGGAAGCTTCGCTTTGGTGAAATATATATTTTTTTAATATTATTTTTCGATGTCAATGTGTTCGAAGTGTGTCAAAACGTCGAGAAATCATATTTAGAAAAAATTTCCGGATGTGTGTGTGTGTGTGTGTGTGTGTGTAACCACTGCATCCAATGCAAAATTGAATCGTCTGTAACTCGATAACCGGTTGAGCTACAGCGCTGCAATTTCGCAGTAAAGTAAAGTATGATAACCCCTTTATTCATTGAAATTTTTATTTTTCAATTTTTCGAAGAATGGTCGTACTTGCTCCAACTTCCGTAAAATTTTTGGTATCATGCTAATTTTTTTAATACAAATAAGGTGAATGTCCCAGTCAGTGAACATTTAACGGAGGATCCACGTTCTTCTTACATTTTTCAATCATATCAGGGTACGATATCCAAAAATTTTGGTTTTATATCAACAATTTCGTTTATGCTGAATGTAATAATATTGATTTTTTTTTGTAAAAACGTTGAAAAATCAAGATAAATAAGGAAATTAAAAATGCGTGTTTAATGTCCGAGTTACTGACAACCTGCCAACTTGCTGAGTGAGCCAAAATTTAAAAACTTACTTGCTCATAGAGCAGGGAGCGTTATGAGCGAGATAAAAGAAGCTTTATAAAATTTTGAAAATTACGAGAAAGCAATGTGCAAGTTTCAGTTTCTTTTTTTACATCAGCTGACCCTTAATAAACAAATAGTTTCAATGATTTGTATCACAAATTTTGGTGAATCTTTTTGACAGTGAGATAAATTGATCATCTTACTTAAGCTTTGACGAATTGTTGGAAGCATTTTTACTACCTATATAACTCGACAAAGATATATTCAACGCATTAAATATTGATGGAAAATCGTATTCAATGATTTTTTTCCATCCAATGATGCCCGTTTCTTTTTTTCATATAAATATTTTTTTTTTCTTCAATAAGCCCTGAATAAAGAGACTTTCGTCGAGGAATCAGATTTCTGACCACTCCCTCTGGCTCGTGCTTTGTCAGTATATATATAGCCGGTATATACAAAACGAATATTTCCCGTAGATAACTGTAGCTCTTCCACTGGAGAAGCAATAAACGAACGTACAAGGGTTGCTACATGTATTTTTTTTTATTTTTATTATCATTGGGCAGAAGGATCATTGATGGTTGAACGAGAGTCTCGAAAAGGGCCGCTGATCGGACCCGTCGGGCTTATTATTATTGAGTGTCAAGAGAAAAAGAGGGTAAGCTCATATAGGGGTTGCGGCCATCAACAGCACAGATTTTTCGAGGGTTAGCCTTTCTCTCTCTCTCTCTCTCTCTCTCTCTCTCTCTCTCTCTCTCTCTCTCTCTCTCTCTCTCTCTCTCTCGTTAACATTCGGCCCGTACCTATATACTCGCGAAAATATATATACCGCGTGTTTTTCCCCTATCGTAAAAATTCAACCGAAGGGTAATTATTATATGACCTGGGACAAGTTAATGACGCGGAACGGCAGAGGGGACTCTTTCCCATTCCATATCGACGGTCTAGCACAAAGACTTTATAATAAGCCCGCCATAGTACGACCAGTTAACCTTACGAAATCCCAAGTTTGCCCCGTTATAATTTAATTCCAACGTGCCAGTATATCGTCTCGGTGGAAAATAATTGAAGACTTACATTTCATCGCGAACAAAATTAATTCTGCGACGCACTTTTACATGCTCGCACGACGAAAATATAATCATCGATATGTTTCGTCATGTTGAAGACGCAAATATAACCGATATTTGTGAAGGTGAACGCTCGACTGACGATATTGTAATTTTATGATTATATACGAATTAATAGATCGATACGTTATTCCACATTCCGAGGAATTATAAATTAACCTTGTAGGACACGTGAACGTATAGTATCAAGTATCTTTTGAGTATTATACAATTACGATAAACGTATATTAAGCAGTAATAAAAATAGAATTGTCACGTGAAAGTTTGAAAAAATTCAACAGCTGCTTATCGGTGTTCCTTCTTATTGCACGGCCATTGCATAATTTCTTCGTAAAAAAATTGAAAGTATGTACCAAAATATGGAACACATGTAATGTATAAATAAATGTGATGATGAAATTTTTTATATCGCACAGAGTAATGTATATACGATTTTTTTCAAAATTAAAATATCGATATTCATACGTTCCTTGCGTAACTCTCATTTGACTCGCTCCTCATCTGACAGTACCGACTGAACAAGTAAACTGAACAAGTAAGCTATGGATAATAACGGAAATGTTATTTTCGTCATTGCAATTATTTTAAAAAAAAAAATATACATTTTTTTAATTCAAGGGGGGTATATGAGGAAGAGTAAACTCATCGTAATATGACTCGACGTTAGTTACATTCTCGTATTTACCACGGCGTGTTGAATATAATGATGAGATTATAATGCAGATGGAACGATATATATAGGGGAGCGTGACGAGAGATACGATACATCATGCCGTGAGGAATAATAAATTTGTGAAGGAAAAATCTGGTGCAGAGGAGTCGTGTTATTATACACGCTTCGAAGATGGGGCGATGTAGTTCAATGGATGTTGGAAATATCGTAACGAGGGGAGAGAGAAGGAGAAAGAGAGAGAAAGAGAGAGAGAGAGAGAGAGAGAGAGGGAGGAAAAATGCACCCTTCGTATCTTTTTTTTTGTGAATCTTTTCCCCTTATCTCTAGCCATCTCTCGTTATTGTCTCGCCATTATAGATATATAGCGTCATCTCACTCGCTGACACATAAATAGACGCATCGAAATGAAACCCCCTGCCATTTATTCGTATCCATTACCTCTTTCAACCCCTCTCGTGTTTGGCGCGTGACGTGTTCGATGTTGAGGAAATCCGAGGGGGGGGGGGGGGGGGAAAGGAAAGGGGCGTTGACGACGAGTCATCCACCGCGCGCGTGTGCATGGACCCCAAAGTTTCGTGTGTCCGCAAACACGGATCCACTCGATACATCCTCGAGGGTTTCGTGGGACAGAATACTTGGGGGGATGTGGAACCAGACTGTTTCCAACAATACCATCCCTTGCCACTCATCCTCGGGCAATGACGGTGACGTTCGAGGGTGAAGGAGTTGTCGCGTTGAGAAATCCGAGGGATTTGTGGGGTTCGTTTCTGAATATAAATATATACAGGATCATAAAGTACGCGCAGCATGGAAATTATTACGTTTTTCGAGAGTCTCGATCGGGGGAATGAGATGTCCTGTCATTTTTTTTGTCGGGTATAGCTTCATCAGGAAATGACTAATGTTCTCAGTAATTTGTACTGAAATTTCGAACTCAAACGATTGCTATATGTGATTGCCGCGTGTTTTCGGTAGGGAAACATAACAGCCAAGACCGTTCGAGCCGAGATTTAATTCGGCAAAAAAAAAAAAAAAAAAATTACTCAAGCTGATCACGAAGAAGTTAGCATTTGGACCGTGTATCGATTTTTCAATTTTTTTTTTTTTTGCATTTTTTCTGGCTGTAAATTCGTGGATTCTCTTTACTGACGGATAGCACATACAATTCTATGTTAATTAAAAGCTAGGGCAAATGATTTTTGAAAAAATGATATATTTTTTCGATTTCTCACTACGGTAAATCTACAGACGTAACTTGCATTATAATACCAAAATTTCGAATTTTTTTTTGCATCCATTATTTTGAGCTGGGCACCCGGTTGGATCCCAGTTGGGATCTAACTATGAGAGTCGATCGCTTCCCGTGCAGAAATTTCGGTCGGGATCCAGGTGGATTCTGAGAAGGATCCCTATTTTCTGATAGGGATCCAGCTGGTCATCGGATCAGATCCCATGACTGAATGTAACGTTTGCACATTGGAATCCGACAGGGACCCCTGACTGGATTCCAATTATGGTATCCAGTCAAAACCCGATCAAAATGTGGTTTAATCTGGCATATATATAAAATCCCGAATAAATATTTATCTTCCGCAATTCAGGTTATAGGCAATTGTTTATTATTATCTGAGCCATAGAAAAAATTTAAACAAAAAAAAACGTCGACACCGGGGTTTGAACCTACGACGTCTCACTAGCCTTCGCTTGCGTATTGGACCCGAAATGAATGACAAAAAAAATTATATTTTATGAACATTAATGTTTTTGACATTTTTTATTGATTGTTGTTGTTCCGAGGATGATTCCGGTCGTTGAAAATTTATTTGCTAACCCGGAAAATGATTTAAGGACAACCTACCTGCCTATCTGCCTACCTAATGAACTAACGCTCTAACCACGACGCTGTCGAATGCTTGTACATTTACTTTATAAATATCTTCTATACACTATACATGAGGCTGAAGCTAGCAGCGGTAGCGAGAAGCCAAAATTCAGAAAAGAATACGCATGACGGGAAAAATCTGAAAAAATTAAGGAGCATTGTCTATCGATCCTGGAACACGATCGCGTTTCAACTTTTGAGTGGACTGACTCCTTCGTTGATTTGTTTGTTAATTAACAATGGCTGCTGATAATTAAAATCGCACGCATGACAAGAAAAATCTGAAAAAATTAAGGAGTATTGTCATTCGATCCTGAAATACGATGGCGTTTCAACTTTTGAGTGGACGAACTCCGTTGTTTATTTGTTTGTTAATTAACAATAACGGCTGATAATTAAAATCACACGCATGACGGGCGAAACCTGAAAAAATTCAGGGGTATTGTCTATCGATCGTGACTAAAAGTATATATTGCGCTTGAAACTATCCTTACAATTAATAATGAATTAAATTCCGCGCACAAAACTACTTTCCGTTCAGCAATATCCTTTACAACTTTTGAATCATCGAAGGTTCTTTTTATTTGAAGTACAATCCCCATGGTCTCAAATTTTTCCTTCCAAAAAGTTCACCACAGACGTTAAGTGGCTGTTATAATTTAAAAAGTCCAATGAGCGGCGGCTTCCACTTAAGCTACAAAGCACCCTTTTCGCGATGATGTCTTTTTTTATCAAAACTTCAGTTTAAGGGGATGGGAGCATGAAAAATCAAAATTTGTTTTTTTTATGAAAAATGTACAAAAGTGGCTCAAAAATTCAATTTTCGCCACACTGCTAAGTGGTTAAGGTGGTGGAGGTTCTCGATCATGAAATGACACGTAATGACAATTAATATATAGTAATAATAATGGCATTTACACCACCACCACCACCACCACCACCACCACCACCACCACCACCACACGACCACACGACCACACGACCACACGACCACACGACCACACGACCACACGACCACACGACCACACGACCACACGACCACACGACCACACGATTACACGATTACACGACCACACGACCACACGACCACACGACCACACGACCACACGACCACACGACCACACGATTACACGACCACACGATTACACGACCACACGACCATTAAATCCCATTAAATCATCGGAGGATACTCGTCTTGAGGAGCTTGCCATCCTGATAATAATGAATAAATTCTGATTCAGAACAAACGTGAGATTGCAATTCATTTCTACGCTCGGGACGCAGTTGCGCTTCGGATCGGGATTCAATCGGTACACCCTGAAAGAAAGTGGCGCCGTAACTTACAAATTTTGTCACGTCCACCAATCCGATTACGAAACGGATACCATATAGATTCCTATGGGGATACCGGTTTTGGGGAGTCCATGGAAAATCCCGATCGGGATATGGTCGGACTTGGGGTATCCCTAAAAAATTTCTGCACGGGTTATTGCGATTATTCGATACGCTAGAGCATCGCGCATTGAACGCTCTGCACACGGTTCAAATAGCTCAGCTATAAGTTCGTGGTAATCAGCGTTAGTAATTTTTTTGGCCACACATCGGACTTTGGCTCGAACGGTCTCATATGGCTGAAATGCTTTCTAACCCTTCGGATCATATCGCCGATCCTCGTATAGAGATGTTGGAGAACGAGTTCACAAAGCGACCATCACTCATCGAGTAAAAAAAAAAAAACAGAAAGAAAACCCCTCAGCTGTAGCCTTCCTCAACTGTATAGTTCACCTCAACTTTTTTTCTCTCCGACTCTGGTGCTGTACGAAGCGCTATCGATTAATTATCGGCTCAACGCCCTCAGGGAAACAGAAAAAAAGTCAATGATTTTATATACAGAAAGTGGAGAGCGAAAAAGAAGGAAACAGACATATAGACGCAAAAAAAGATGGCGAACAATGTAGAGAGAGAGAGAGAGAGAGAGGAGAGAGAGAGAGAGAGAGAGAGAGAGAGAGAGAGAGAGAGAGAGAGAAGAGAGAGAGAGATGAGAGAGAGAGAGAGAGAGAGAGAGAGAGAGAGAGAGAGAGAGAGAGAGAGAAGGGAGAAGGAAATATATAGCCCATTTATATTGGTAGTGGATATATACAAGGAGCCGTGAACTACCCTCACGGGATTTGTACCGCACGAGCGTGAGGAGGCAGGAAAAAAAAAAAGCGATAGGCGAATCCGTCGAGACTTTTTACGAGACCGGGCAATACAGAACGACGTCTACTCGAAAATCGATCTCC
>OY751321.1:21815624-21915624 GCA_963564615.1 Rhorus exstirpatorius
TCAGAGCGACGAGCTGATTGAGAATTAACATAACTGCAACAATTATTAGCAAATTGGTATAACTCGTTTGCGCCTGGTTCGCTTCTGCACTGATGTCCGCTTTCTCGCTCAATCTCTCTCTCTCTCTCTCGCGGAATGTGTATGTATTCGCTTGCCCGCGTGGATATGGATAATGAACGCGAATAAATGTACAGGCTGCTTCAAAAATTTTAAATTTCTCGAATAAATTTATCGCCCCTTACAAGACGACTTGTAAACTCTGTATATTCACATTATACTACGATACTTTTACCTATATCTCCTCACGGAAAATAACTTTTGTGAAAGGATCTCGATGTAACATATCGATGAGTTTTATTCCTTTTACGCCAACAAAATGATTGAGTCTCACTTCAAGCTTTTAGCTTCTCTAAAAACATTTTCAAATTGTTCTATATAATTGTACGCCATTATTTTTTTTTTTTTTTTTCATTAGCCTTTTACGAAATTTTTAATATATACGATTTAGCATGAAACAATCCTGTCTTTCAGCAGAAATTTTACGTTGAAAATTCACGTAAGACTTTACTATAGAGGGTGCCCTTTAGGTGTGGGAAAAAAAAATATATATATTTTCAATATATTTTGCATTTCCGTCAGGCAGATGGTTGCTACAGACCTATTCTCGAAACTTTCACCCTCAAAAGCAGCTTTTCAGTCTAGTTTTCGAAAAAAAATTGTAATCGAACATCGTCAATTGTCTTGATTATCGATGAAGAATTTTAATTAAAATTTTTCAATACTCGATTGTCAAGTATATGAGGAACGAATTCGTCACTTGGTAGTTTTCGTACAATTTTCATCTCTACATATGCATATGGGGGTAGTCCTTTTTTTTTTTGGAGCAATTTACACGACAAATGCTCCAAAAATATCGCTGTCCATATATATATTCCCTACTCTGCGATAGCAAAATTGACGAAAATCTTTTTTTTTTCTTTCGTTGAGGAAACACGCAATGTAGCATTGAAATGGCGATAAAAATATGAATAAAAAATCCAATAATTGGATGATAATAGTTTGAATTTACGGTTTGTCGAATGTATAACTGAAAAATACGATTTTTTCCATCTCTGATTTTAGCCTAACGGGAGCCTATCTCTGGATATCGTTTCGCAAAATCATCGACCAGGGAGAGAATATCGAATTATAGCTGTGCACGAACATCCCACTCTGTGATATATATATAAATATGTACCCCCAGGCTGATGATAACGAAACGAAAATTACGTTCGTGCACTGTGAGTAACCCTCTCTATATCGAGCCAGCCAACGCCCCTCCCCCAATCCCTCATCGTCCTCGATAATTCGATGTACTAGCGCTCTGATGCGAATTTCGTTTTCTCGTTTCCCCTGTATCGACCACCGCCGCGCCATTTTCTCTCCATCCAAATTTTACGGGAAAACGTTTCGGCGAAAATTCACCCCAGTACAACCTATACATTAATATTGTACCCACATATATACACATGTACACGTATATCGCGTTGGCATCGTTACCAAAAAAGCTTTTGCGTCCAACGATTACATTGAACAATGAAAAAATAGAAAAAAAAGGAACGCGAAAAATCCTTGTGAAAATTTTTTATACACTTTTGTTCGTGTTTAACTCGGGGTAAACTTTCCATAATCGTATCATCAAAATGCTGCGTGATCGTTCCGACAACCATGTTTGCTTTTGTTTGCTTGCTTATGTAAACATTACATAGTATATATCGTACACATTTTCGCTCAACAGCGAGAGCGCAGAGGAGTTAGTGCACATTTGCAACGTGATGCATCCCGGAAAATTAAAGTCGATACCGGTTCGCAGGTTTCAGACGAAATGGAGTACGAGGTGTGGCTTGTAATATATGACGGTTACATTATATATGCACGATAATTGGAGAGAGAAAATATGAGCACAGGTTGTTCCGGGCCAAATCGACTGACGAGCCCTGACTATATTTTTTAAATTTCTCGTCTTTTCGTCTCCTCGGCATGCGTTTTTCCGCGTGTGCTTTGCGAGAAAAATACTCGATACGAATTTTCAGATTTTTCTGAAAACTTTCTGTTATCGACGAGATTATGCTGAATCATCATTGCTGGACAGTGTCGGGAAAAAAAAAAAATTATTTAACAATAACTCAATCTTTGAAGATCTCTGAAGAAAAATTGCAACCGAGGATTTACTGTGAGAGATTTGTCAGAAAAATGACAAGGGCGTTGGTATTTGTTGAAAATAAGATATTTAAGAAAAAAAAAAAATGGTGAGAATGGTCTTATTTGTTTGTTTTCAGTACATCATAATATGTACACCAGGATACGCTTATAGCGACGAAACGAATCACAAATATTGAAACGGTAACCAGAAACAGGAAAAGCACACCATCATCGGTGCGCGTTGTACACGCAGTCACCATTAGAAATTGCGTGATATGTGTGTGGGTGTGGGTGTGTGTGTGTGTGTGTGTGTGCCGAAACCTCCTCCTCGTTTCTCTTGTTTGTTTGCCGGAGATGATTAGCTTAACTAGACGTTATCGAAGCGTGTATTAGTGGCCCCTTGATGGTCGATGATTATGATGATGATGATGATGATGCATTTGTGTGTTTTCCTCCCTTTGTTCGCTTACCCCGCGAATAGCCACAAGTATATCGACCATAATGCGTCGATTCGACACGAACATCGCTTGGGAAATATACGTATACATGAGAAATTTCATGACAATGTCCGACCTCGATCGTATCTTAAATCAGATATACATCGTTGTTGCCTCTTAATGTCGTTGGTTGCTCATAAAATGGACTCTATTTACGTTAAAAACACCTCTGTATGTTTTTCTTGGACCATTATTTTTGGGGCTGCCTTGAGATTTCCTTTCACAATTTTTCAGATTCACGTCCGAATATTCCCTGCCCCCCCTCCCAAATTTTGAAAAATCTCGAAAGTATTTTGCCAATCTTTACTCTTTACATATCAGTACAAGTGACAAAATTTGCTGATAAGTAACATTGGATATAATAAAAACATTTAAAAAAAAAAGTATTACAACGAATTTGTTTCAAGCTGATAAGATATATTCGTATGGATCGATCCAGTTGGGGTAAAATGTCCCATACATTCGTATGTATCACGTGTATTTGCTTGATAAAACTCATACTATTGCGATAAGCTGAGGCTATAACTATAGAACCATGTTATATAGTCGACGAAGCGCGGAGACGAGCTTTCGAAACTTTTCATACCGAGTATATCGTTTTCGCGATACAACACACGAGCTCACGCATGTGCGAATGCACGCAATGTTAGCCTACCTTCAGATGTACCATATAACTACCCATTCACTGTATCATACATATATATATGCATATGTATATATTTATGTATACATACATCCATGTTGGATGCTGTTGTGGCTTTGCTGCGCTTTGGATTGCCCAACCGCGTTCCCTCGTTGTTGGGCTACCCTATATAACACACGCGAGAGAGCACGCACAGTTATGCAAAGCGGAAACGAAACGTCATTGGCGAGAGATAGTCGGTCGGAAAGTGCCAACCCCATCCTCACCGATGAATTTATATATTCGCTGTGTATATGCCGCTCGCAATCGACAACCAGTTAATGTCACGATTCACCGCAGACGAGAATGACGGGTCTGTGCAGGCATCGAGTCTCTCGCACAAGGAATTATCAACGTAATAATAATAATAATAATAATAGTAATAATTTCCATGATGTAACCATAGGCATTTAAAGTTCAAATGAATTGATCATTATTGAAAACGTTGAAAATATAAATTACGAACATTGAATGCAAAAAAAAAAACGTCGAAGGCAAAATTTTCGGAGACTCACGTAGGTATATAGTACCGAAGTCCGATAATTAAACGCTAAATTTTACAAAAGCGACGATATAGCTTTACACAAAATAATATATAAAGTTTGATACTTATAGTTTACGACGAGATCTCTTTGCTCGTCTGCCGTTGTATACATGGGTCGTAGTTCCCGGCCATTTTTCATGAATATAAAGAAAGTACGGGTGTCTGGGAAAAGAAGAAAAGTCTTCGTCGTCACGGTGAGGAGCTCGTCTCCTCAGTATATATATATATATATATGTATATCCGTCTATCTTTTTATCTCGCCCCCGCGGATGAAGTGGAAAATAAGGTTTGAACGGAGGTAAAAGAGAATTGAGAAGAGAGTGAAGTTTCTCGCGTCGCTGCGGGTTACGAAACATCGGTATGTCGATATATATTATATCATGTTGTCGATTGCCATTTTCGAGCGAAGGGAACGGAAGTTGAAAAGAGCGCAAAAACGTACAGAGGTCCAAGCGAGAAAAGTATAAAGAGGTAAAATTGGTACGTCGAATGAACACGGACTCGTAAAAGCGAAAGAGAGAGGAGATAGAGAGAGAGAGAGAGAGAGAGAGAGAGAGAGAGAGAGAGAGCGATAGAGAAAACGGAATGTAGAGTCAGGGAAATTAAGGCAGACGTTTTGGAAAACTTAATTACCTGTGTAGACTCTATTAATTAATTTTCCTCGATTTCCCGCTCCCGGTCTTTTTCCCCGCGAGAGAAACGAGCAAGTATTAGAGCTCAACCATTCCCTCCTCCTCCTTCCTCTTCAGTCCCTCATCGGTAGAATAGCACCGGTGCAAATTCTCTCGCGTTAAAAGATATATATATATATATATATATATGTATAGAGAGAGAGAGAGAGAGAGAGAGAAAGTTGAGAGAAAAGAGGGTTGTAAGCTCCACCACTCTGCTCAACACTGTGCGATGAAGGTGGTGGTGATGCCGGAGAGGGTGGCGCGTAATTCCCGCGGCATTATTCCTGGCACGTCTGGCACCCGGGAGCCTTCCTATATATTTTCCAATCCCCTTTTCTCTGCGCCGACTACGCCGTACCACCTTCACAACCGCCATCACCATCACCACCACGTGGAAGCTTTTGTTCCTCATTTACTTTTTATCCTCCACCCGGCAGAAGCGACGAATCCAACCGACCACCCCATGTGATACTTTTCCTCCTTCTCTCCTCTTCATCCAACTCTTGCATATTCTCTTATACTCCCATGGCTCTTATTCCACCTCTGCTTTTTTTTTCCCTCGCCGCCAACCCCGCACTCTCCTCGTCGAGGCTCTTTTATATATACCTCCGCATACAACCCTCGCGCATTCCTACGTATGGGGAATTTTATGCATACTCGATCCAACCTTTATCCTCCTGTATATCATGAATTATATTATCCGTATTTGTGGATCTTTGGAACGGACCCTAATTAATTTTTCCAGATGCCTTTTCAATTCGTAAAAGCACCCGCAAGACTAATATTTCCACGAGAAGTTGATAAGCAATGCGTATTCAATTGTATTATATTTTACTTGTAAATCGATACTCTGCTGCTTCAATTTTGAATTTATTCATTCGTACTTCTGTTTATATTCCTATAATCCACTCTCTCGTTTGATCAATTTCACACAAAATTCCCTATACACGAAGGTATATTATATACACAATATTTCCCGTTCTTTTCCTCGGTTCGAGAGACTAAGATAGTTCTACCGTTTTGAGACTGTCTTACGATTTTTTTTTTGAAATTTTCTACAGGCATTAATCATAAACTTATTCAAACGTATGCGGAAAATCTCCAAGAGACTGACTGTTTCAAATTTGAGATAATTACTATTGAAAACAGCAACATTTTTCATGTGTCACCCATACCGAACGCATGCCAAAATGTCCTGCTTTGTCCTGCGGATTTTGAACGAATCTTTAGATTTTAACGAAACACCGATAATCGGTGAAGAGACACTACCCGGATATTGGGTGAAAAATTTAGAATGATCGACCATTTAGTTTTTTGGGTATCATATGAGCTGCTCGTCGCAAGTGCAGTGGTTGCCCTGCTCGTCGCGCACCACTTTGCCTGGCCCCCTTCTACTCCCCGTCAGTGATCGTGGTAAAACTACCTTAAGCATCCTACTCACTCCAACTGCATTACACACACACACACACGCATACACATGTATACAGCACACTTTGCTCCCTCTATTTCTCAGGCTCTTTTCCATTATACATATACTCACCCTCTTCCGTTGACTCCTATAAGTTCCGCCCACGAAACTCTCTTGCGAAGCACTTGTTCACCCCAGAACCCCTCCCCCCCCCCATGTCTCGCGCTCCCGTGACTCTCCGCATCCCTCACTGCCTCTCACTCTTTATTTCAACACGGAGGGGAGGGGGTGAAACGAGAGGAATGGTAATAGCAGTGGGTAGTAGCGGCGAAGTGCGAGAGTTTGGGCTTGTAGAAGAAGCGAAGAGACGAGAGAAACGGAAAAGAGGATGGCGCGTTAGGAAGCATATACACATACAGCATGTATATTTAATATATATATCGTTGATGCTGGTGGGTACACGTGAATTCACGAGTGTGCCAGAACGCCCTCATCTTTTCCATCCCTCGTTCCATTCCACTCAAACTCCATCCTCCGTTTCGCCTCCCACGTCCAACACTCTTGCCACCTCCGACTTACTCTCATCCCCACCATCCCCATCTCCCTTTTTCCTTTTCACTCTCTTATCCGCTGTCTTCTCCTCACGTACACACACACACACACACACACATATATAAATATATATATGCATATATATATATGCTTTTCTAGCATCCCCAACTTTTCAACCCTCATCCTTTTTGCCTCCCTCTCATTTCGTCTTTCTCCTCTTCGGGAGTTTTTCAGTCTTCTCTCTCTCTCTCTCTCTCTCTCTCCCTTGGATATATCTCTGACGACCCTTATTTCCCTAAAATCTCGAGGGATTTCGGGGAATCGGCCGTACTTTCCAACGGGAGAATATTATGAGATTGCAAGAAAGTTTTCACTCCCCGCCCCGGAGCCACCCTTGCCATTTCAGACTCTCGTTCCATCGCGGATACTCCCGCCAATCCTCGATTATACCATCTTTCTTTTCCTCGTTCTTATATACCCCTTCCCGTCTCTCCCCTCCTTTCATCCTCCATCCTCCTCCTCCTCCCCCAACTCGTTCTCTTTTCTTCCCGTCATATCCTTTTGTCACGCTCCACCGATCTCTTCGCGCCAACGAGTTTCTTTTTTTTTTTCTTTTCCACCCTCTCCGTCTCGTATTTCCTTCTCGCAAGCTTGCAGAGCTTTCGCTCAATCCCCCGAAGCCAACAGTGCGGCTGGGGAGGTTTGATCCATCCCTGGTTTATCACGACGATGCTCGCCTCGTTACCCCCGGAAGTCCAGATGTTGTTTTTATATCGATTTCTTTCCACGAACTACATTTTCTTTATCGAGGCTATCTGTTCTCTTATCACTCTCTCTCTCTCTCTTCAACCAGCTTCGCTTCATTCCTTCTGGCATTATCTCATTTTTTCCCCCTGTATCCTCCCAGCTCCCAGCACTTTATTTATATTACTTTTCGCTGTAGACAAAACGAGTCGTAGGAAATTTTGAATAATCTTCGGTGTGCCGACGGTCGAAGACGAGAAAAATTTGAGTCGCTCGTAAATCGTTTTTGGCCTGTAGGCATTGTTATACGAAATTGGATAAATTTCATTGAAATTCTATTGAAGTGATATCGCGCCAATGAAACAATTTTAATTAATCATCCATCCATGATATAAATGAGTTACAAATTAAACTAGCAGATTGATCACGGCTTAACCGTGCCTGATTGGACATCAATTACAGTCCAAATTAGTTGAGTATTTGATTATCCATGATTAATATTCAACAAACTCCGGTATATCGCTATTTCAATAAATCTCCATCAGTCTATTTTAGCTCATTATTCGTTATATAATCATCATCAAATGGATCGCTGCAATAGTTTTTCAATACGGATCATCATCATAAGCATTTTTACTGTCGATCAACCGACAGAATGTTTCAAACATCATCAGGATTGAAAAAAAAGGTTCCGATCGATTTCAGAGCTTTTTGTTGTTGCTACCTCGAATTGCAAAAACACGCGTATCCAAACGCAGCTGCAAAGTGACCTTCTCCCTTGACATATCCGGAGTCGGTGTTAATTCGGGGACGGGAAACTCCGGGTATTAATACTGTTCCGCGTGCAATCTGGAATAGCGGTAATACTGGCATACAGAACTAACGCTCGTTGGAATCCCAACAAGCTCGCAAAGCCCAAAACTCTCTTGTACATACATAATACATATACAAATATTTTATATATGTGTAGACATGTGTATGTGTACATGAAGCGTTGGTGTAAATTCGCTTTCTCTCTTACACCAACGTTCTACACCATTCGGCAATCCTCTTGTCTCTCTTCATGTTACGCTTTTGCCCGATTCCCTCGCATTTGCTCACAAGCGCGCCTCACCAATCCGTATAACAGCGGAGCGCCAAGCGTATCTCCACCAACGCCCCCATACCAGCCCCGACATTCTCTCTATCACTCTCTCTCTCCCTCTCTCTTTCTCTCTCTCTCTCTCTCTCTCTCTCTCTCTCTCGCTCTCTAGACTCTCCGCGCGCGCTGAAACTTTCAGTAATTACTGTAATTAGTCCAATTAACGAACTCGCTCGAGCGGCTCCTCACCCCCTTCGCGGCAGCCGCGGAGCTGCTATATAGACTCCGCGAAGGCAACCGAGACACCCCACACAGGGACCGACGAGCGAAGAGCGCGGATGCTCTCTATACCGCACCCCCGCGAAATACACATATATGTTTCATAGAGTTCTCCAGCAAAACCCCAATCCCTTTTCATCCCCCACGAATCAAAACTATATGTATATTTTATATATATATATACATGTACTTCTCTCTCTGGCTCGTTGCCGACATAGCATCGCCAACTGTAGCGACTACAGCGGCGCGGTCGGTATACAACCCTTTCTACCGGCATGCCGAGGGAGAAAAAAGGATTAAGAACTTTCGAATCTCTCGAGCGCCACTCTCTTTTGCCCCCTTTTAACTCTTATTCGTACACCAGACTGGAACACGTTTGCATGTATATGTATACGTCTCTGTACAGAGATAAATAGACAGTCAACGTTCTACGAAACTCTCGGGGAAAAGATACGTATACGAAGCCCTTTTTCCATCGCTATATACAATCGCAAAAGGGCGACCGAGGCTATGTATACAGGGCATGTTGGTGAAGGTGTTGGATTGAGGTGATAGGGTGACTGAACCAGTGAATGAACACCTACCAGTGAATGAACAGGCTTAGTATTTTAATTAAACGGCAGAGATATGATTCTATTATTATGAAGAATTTTGTATTCATAATGAAGTGAAAATTCTGAGAAAACATCTAGTAGTGATATTATTTGACGCTGTGAAAGATTTGCGATGCTATGGATTTTTTTTCGTACTTGGGGCGCATATTCATAAGAGACAGCCTATGTTGTTATAACCATCTGACTTCGCATCGAATACCAGAATATTCCATATCACCTCGATAAATCTTTTTAAAAGATATGCAATAATTTTTTCAACGTTATACATTGCTAAGCTTCAATTATATTAATGAATTTTTGGCCAAAAACCCAATATTGTTTGCGATATATGGCCGTTTATTCACTGGTCCAGCTTTTTAACCTATTTCCAGTGATTGAACGAGCGTTGAAAAGGCTTTTCATAACCTCAAAACGCACGAGTATGCGTACGCATCTCTGGTTCCATTGTACGTTCATTCACTGGAAAGATAAGAGTTCATTCATTGGAATTTTTGTTCATTCACTGGGAAATTGGTAATTTCGTTCATTATAATTTTTTTTTTACAAAATCCTTGCGAACAGGGCACTTCGAATATTTTTTTTATATTCTGTGAACATTGTTCTATAAGATCTAATTAGCTCATAAAGAAATTCGTAATAAGTTAAATTATACGGCTTTATCGAAATAGAAAAAAGGCTTATGCGTTCATTCACTGGTTCAGTCACCCTACCCGGAACGAGGATTTCCAGCATCGTATTTCTTTCCTGCACTCACTCACACTTGGCATAACGACAGAGTACTGCCGCGAGACTTTTACAATGTATGTGTAAATGTGTATACATGTATGTGTTTATGTGAATGTTCATGTACAAATTCGTGCTTATACATTTGGTATTCCATGTCGATTCGACGACTCTGATTCTAGAACTATATATAGTTCTAGAATCAGAGTCGTCCCAAACAAATCGTGTTTTATCCAAATATATATATTTGGATAAAACACGATTTGTTTGCCTCGCGTGAAGAATTGGGCACCTGCAATCTGGAGGGATTTGTTATATAAACTTGAAAAAAAAAATGCGATTTGTCAGGAGCATTTGAAGAATTCAGTGAAAATCGGTAAACCAAAGATGTACCCGAAAGATGTATTTTTCATTCGGTCAAATTTCAATCGATTCGTCTATTGAATTGCGTTTCCCTTTATTAGAGCAATGTGAATTTTACCAAATTTAGTTCGATTTTACGTGCCATTGCATTACGAAAAAAATTACCGTAATTGAGCAAAGTAAGAAGCAAAAAGAAAAGTAAAAGTTACTATACTAATTGAGCCTACTGTACTAAAGTTCTAACTAAAGTTTACCATACTAATGTAAGCTTAATTAATAAAGCCTAATTAAGCTATCGATTTAATCTGCATCTATGTATTTAACACCTGCACAGAGAAAATATTTACATAATTCTTGGGAAATTCCGAAAAAAAAAGTGACTGATCCAATAATTTCTTCAATATATTTGTCTATTCTAAAAACATTGTGCCTGTAAAGTACTTAACTTATAAAGATTTTTAACGATTCTAACAACAAAATTGATACATTTTTCATACCACACGATTGTCCCAATCAGCCCGCCTTTTAAATGGAATGCATTTAAAAAAAATTTAAATCATTTTTACTGCGCTAATTATATTGTCGAATTACGGATAGCTAATCCGACATGGAATATCCCGCACCCATATATATAGAAACGTGTATTCATTTCAAACGTCGAGTACTCGGCCATTATTATGCACGTTGAGAGGTGAATTTGGGTTCGTTGGCTTTCCGCAAATACCCTCACCGTTATCGCTGTATGTTAATATTGCAAAGATGCAGCATGTAAAATACACGAAGTTTACGCAGACGAAGGAATCCTGCTCTATCCTGTGGTCTTCTACAATGTGTTTCACAGCCCGCTGTATACATATAATCATTCGCGTGTGTCGTATGCATACGTGAGTAATCGTGAATTACTGAAATTACGAAAAACGAGGAGGTTGGAGAGAAAGTGGGTAGAATGAGAGGGTAAAAGAGAGATATAGATGAAGTCAGGAGGGTGGTTTAGTTGGGATAGCTATTAACACCTCTTTTTCTCCCTTGCTTTCTCTAACCTCTGTCTCACTGTCTCTCTCTCTCTCTCTCTCTATTCCTCTTCAGGACGTTCGTGCTCGAGTGGTAGAAAGCACGAGAAAGGGACGAGAAGCCCGGTGTACTTCAAACAAATTAAGCGCCGTTCTAATTGCGTTACTGCGCGACGCGAATAGCCCGACGTCCCACCTGACCCCTTTCTCCGTCGAGCGAGTCTTTCGACGACGTTTCTCTCGCAACACGACAGCGAGAACCCCAACCCCTCTTTTTCTTTATACACTCCATCACGCAAATATATACATTGCTTAGTGAAGTATACATCGAGGCGTTGCCCGGAATAAAGTAAATATACAATTTACAGATGTCAAGCCACATGCAAATTTTACTCAAAATTTCAAATTTCATTTAGAAAAAAAAAAAAAAATTCTCGTAACGCTATATAAAAAGAGTTCAGGGCAATCGAGCTTCGTTTCGTACAAACGTAGAATATCGAAACTCATTTAGTTTAATGACAGAGCGACGATTAATAAAATAGTATAAACTGGGGGATGAAAACAAAAAACCATCAGACTCACGATTTCATCGTGGAATCCATAATACAATCGTCGCGAGGCGAGTGAGGAGGGTGGCTCGTGATGATGGGTTTACCATATCATCGTTGACGATAGTGACCAATAGAATTGACTGTGTATAATATATTTTATCTCTGTACATATGTGTATGTATGTATGTGAGATAGACGCGCAAAAGGGAAAAACAGAGAGGCGATGGTTTCGCGCTCGCGACAAACGCGCGTGCACACCCTCCTCTCTGGTACACGCGAGTCCCTCTGATGGACAGCGGCATATCAATCGCGCGAGAGAGCCCCATATCCGGCACAGGGGGATGTTCTCTCCTCTGTATCGCCACGGGCGATGGTTAATGGAATCGGAGCTGACGAGGTGGTTTACGGCAGCGTTCACACGAGAATCATTTCCGTTCTTCGACGAGACCCCGCACAGTGCGAATGCGGACACGCGTCTCTGTATATATATATATATATATATATATATATATATATATATATATATATATATATATATATATATTGTTTAGAAATTCGAGCACTCTCCAATCGCTTCTCGTCGACAACCGAAATCTCGTCACCCTTGCAGCAGTACAAATCCGCGAATGAGCAGAACACATCCTCTCGGATCATCGGTACAGCGATGCTGATGCTTTACCGCACGCGTCAAACGTTTATACAAGTAAATATGTGCCATTTGGCGAGTCAAATTTTCAATTATCGAGTGATATATACTGGACGATGAGCCCGGATAAAAAAAGCACCAAGACCTAGTAACATTTGCTTATATGATTAAGCTCAATAAAAGAAGAAGAAAAAAAAAACATTCTCGTTCTTGCGTCTCTCGAAAGTCTCTTGAACATTTTTTCGATCCCCTATTGTTCGAGAAATACGTTTGTACAATTGATAAGAATACTATAATTTCGTATACATAAAGATTAGCTGGAACGTTTATATTGACAAAAATCATGTATGGTCATTATTTCGAAAAATACAAATAAAAAAATGATAAACTATATCAACCCCTACTTTGTATACGTCGCACGAAAATCAATATCGAACGGCTTTTTTGCACTTTGAATGTGCGAAAAGCTTCAACTCGATAGCTCGAAATTTACACAAGTGAAAGCGTTTATACGTTCTTTCTCTTTTAATGTCAAATAGGATAATCCTCATCAATTTTTAATTGGCAGCATCACTCAGAGTTGAGACGAAAATAATATATTTTCTCTTTTCCAAATCGTTTTGCGAGTCGAGCAAGCCACACGTGAAGCCTTCAAATAGGCAAGTAATTTTGCTCGTATTTAGGAATGACAAATACAAAATCATATTTCTTGTAAGGCCAAACAGTCGACAAGAAGTTGATTGAACTTGAGCTTAATAGATCTCGCAATCGATGAAGAGAGAAAAAAAGTGCAAATTCAAACGTGATCATTGGCTTCATAAAATTACGAGAAAGCAATGGGCCAGTATTTTTTTTTTTTTTAATTCTTAACTAGCGTCTCGCTTTGAATTCTCCAGCGTGTATTCTTGAAAAATGTTCTCTTATCAGAATAAATATGGCGGATATGGGATCCACACGTCAAAAATTCCAAGTTTTATATCCAGGTCGTTCTTGGCTCTCTCTTTTTCTCTCTGCTAGAATTTTTTACACGCAGATCACAGCAAAATATACACGTATATTTATATAGTGTATATTTTATTCGTCCCATTCGCTCTTTCGTGGCGCCCTCGCTTCTCATTTCAAATTCCCCGAATACGCGAGCGCGATCTCTCTCAGTGCCCGCGCGCGGTATAAGAAATCCGCGAGGCTCGTATATTTTAATCAGGACCCGCACGTCCGACTCCTCCTCTCACAAGCGCTCCCTATATCCACCTTTATTTCTTCGCTCTTTTGCCCGTTTCACTCTTCTCTCTCTTTTTCTCTCTCTCTCTCTCTCTCTCTCTCTCTCTCTCTTCATCCTTGCACAGTAATCTGCCTTTTTTTGTCTCTCTCTCTCTCTCTCGTATTTTCTGGTCTCTGCACAGACTCACAATCTTTATTCCTCTCTCGCTGTAGCGATCTCGTGAAACACGTGCGAGCGACAGAGATTGCGAAAGAAAGAAAAAAAGAGACGAAAGGAGAGTTATACGGTGATCCGGGGTTGGATGAAAAGAGCTGAATAACTCTAGGATAAAAGCAGAATAAATCTTTTTATTATCCCTTCTTTCGCGTCCACCTCATCCCTTCTCGTCACTCACCCTATCGCGACTCTCGTCGCAAAATCCTCTCTCTTTCTCTCTCTCTTTCTCTCGCTCATTCTCTCAGCTTTATATAACCGACTCTTTCTCTTCTTCTCTCTGCTTCTCTCATATCCTGAAAATCCACCTCACAGGAGCAGTACGTTTTCTCCTGTAGCTATTCCATCCCGAGACCTTAAATCCATCCCTAATTTTTCACTCTCGTCTCTGGAATATCACACTCTCTCTCTTTTCTACTAGTTTTCTCTATTCAAAGTGGCGCCAGAGAGTGGCTCTCTTTTTTTCTCACATTTCCATATAATTTTTTGGCAATTTAAAATACTTTCCAGCTACGGGTGAACGAAATCTACTTCATTAACACCGAAAAAGGATACTGCAATTGTAGTACTATCTCACCCCTCGTCACGAGGGCTGTTGTAATATATTTATTAATATCGAAATTTCCACGATGCATGTATGGTGCTCGCATCGCAATTTATTTAATTGCACACAACCACCCTCTTCGCTTCGCTTATTATTTCGTTTATCATCATTATTATTATTATTATTATTATTATTTTCCACGTCACTCATTAAAATTAATACGTCAAAAAAGAATCTCTCTTTCTCTCTCTATCTCTTTCTCTCTCCCGAGTTCCAAAGGCATAAATCTCAATGATTAGAAATTGTTCATACCCCCTTGTCGCGATAAAAGCCACAGAAGCATGCACGGAAGAAACGAGGGAGAGCCCTTTTCTTCCTTTCCCTCGGGGGCAACGGAGATAGAGAGGGAGAAAGAAATGATGACAAAACGTATCCAAACCCTTCAAGAGTCTACAGGATGGGTGAGCGGGGGGGGGGGGGGGATAACACTCCTAGAGTGAATCATCAAAAATCATTGACAAAAAAAAATAATATATGCATATGTGTATATGTAGATATGTGTACGTTGCCGATAATTCTCTGTCCGGATTTTTTTAACACCCTCTGGTGTTATGTGGCAGAGAATAATAATGCAAAAAGAAAAAGTAGAGGATGACGAAGAAAAGAGGATAAAGATATGTAAGGAGGAAGGAGTAAGCCGGAGAGCGTCTTTTGAGAAAGGGAGAGCGAGAGTAGGAGAAGTGTAAATATATATACATAGAGGTGTATAATTCACATAAAAAATGAGCACCGAATTAGGGATCCTTGAGGGATCCACAGAAGCACGAAAAAAGAGACCATCGTTTCCTTTTTTTTTTCTCGGAGCGACTATGGCGCGCGAAACCACGAGCCGTATTATCGTGGCCCTGGAATCGTGTAACTTGCCCGGACCAGTTGGTTTTATATACGCGCGTATATACACATAAACCAACCCCATTTGGTAATGACCGAGCGATAGCGAGGACCACGTTTCATTTAGCAAATTGGCAATAAATGACGAAGGCCATTGCGTCGAAACTCCCCCCCCCCCCCTCCCATAAATGTGAGCTCCCCCCACCTCATTCTCTTCGCCTCTCCTCCTCGTTCTCTTCATCATCTCACTTGCACCCTTATTTTACTGGCGTCGAAATCCCCTCCGTTAATTCTCCACAGCACTTTTGTTATTTCCCCGCTTGTAGCATGGTCTCTCCCTCTGACTCTCTCGCTCTTTTATTCGCAGGGCTAAACTCGCCTCTCCAATCCGCCCCAAACTTTATTTCGCCTCCGCTGCTCTTGCTTCCCAAAAATCATGTTTTCTCCCCTATCTCCCGAGACCCTCGACGAATGGCACGCCATTCGTGCAACAGCTCGGCAATTTCGGGCCTCGCTCTCATCCCATATGGGAATACGATGGGTACCTCCTAGTGTGTCCTCAATCCTCGATTGAATTAAACTTTCCGGTCCTGCAGTGTTGCTGAATCGTCATAAGGGATGCCTAGTTATTTTTTTTTTTTTTTTTTGGGTGGGGAGTCAAATTAACGTGAACGATTTTGACATCCCTCTCTCACGCAATTGTCATCTGCACGGCACATTGAGAGTATAACAGCTATTATCCAGCCAGCAACAGACTGCAACGAATCCAAGCTTCATTCTTTCTCTCGCGATCCCCTCTCCCGCTGCCCAATTCCTAGATGCTAAACTCCCCGCTGCTGTTGTATTTTGTATATCAGCACGAGAGAGGGTTGAATCCTCTGGCACGTGTATTAATCTCGGAGCTTAATCTTCATGCTCCATATAGCTCGAGGACACATTGCAATCGCTGTCACAAATAATACATACAATATAAACTATATACCAGTTAGTCGTAGATGGCCCTGGCTTACTTTGCACCCCCCTTCCCTCCGCTGTCTTGCAAGGGGAACTTGGAACCCGGTGAAGGACATCGAATATAGAATCCACTTATTTTTGAATTTTCAGAAATGGAAAAATAGCAAGATTTCAAAGTACCCGTGATTTTGCTTTCCTTCGACCGCGATTTAGTTATATATTTGGAGCGTTTTAAAAAGCCCATGAGCAGACTCAGAGAACGCCGTTTGACTCATTCCAATATCTATTAGACCTTTCCTGTCAAAAAAGCACTTTGATATTGACAGGAAACGATTTGCCGGCTTCAAAAATCTTTAGAGAAATTCGAAAAAAGTAGGCGGTGGATCAACGGATCGAGCGTCATTTTAATGCTTTATCGATTACGATGAACTCTCCTTAAACTCACTGCCAATTTTGTGAGCCACCTCTGACTAAATTGCAAAAAAAAAATAATTTATTATTGAAATGACAAATTCTCCACCAATTTTCTAAAAAAACTCCACGATTCACGTACAAAAACTTTCTTAAAGCGTGTCTATTTTCCCCTCACGATCATCACCCGCTCAAACAATTTTTTTCCTTCTCGTGCATGTCGTAAGTATAATTATAAAACACATGGGATTTAATCCCACTAGCGCATAAGACGAGAATTCAGCTTAAATGTATATATTGTGTATATATACTTTGTGCTGCGAATTTTCTCGTTTCAATCATCCCTCAAGTCACCCTCCGATATTATGCCCTTCGACTTTATGCGATGCGCCCGAGAGTGTGCGCACTGAATTTCGATAAGGTTTACACACTGGCTGGAGTTTACGACATACGTGAGTGCGCGTGCGTACGTACGTATATATACGTACATGTGAATGTGTCTTGCGAGCACGTCGGGTATTATATAGATCGTATAGTGAAAATGCCATACTTAAGGACGCGATCGTCAAACCCAAAGGCCATAAACGTAAACAAGGGGAGGTTGTTAGAGGGTGATGGCAGAGAGAAACGTGCGGAGAGAGTGAGAGAAAAGGGGGTAATCTCGTGCACAGCCTCCGGCAATGACATATAGGGTGAGATCTTACTGACGCGACAGTAGGCTACAGGCTCTTATAATCAGGAGAGAGCCCAAACATTTTGCACCCTGTGGTTATAATGCATTTAACTGATACATATATATTGATACGTCCCGATTATTTTTTTTTTTGCTCAACAATGCTATTTTATTGGACATTATATATTTTTTTTAATTATTTGTTTCTGAATTTTTTGGCCTAATCGATTTTTATTGTTTGCACAGATATACAGGCGCGTAGCGGGTTATAAATGATTCGATGAATCACACTTCAAATTTTAACAACAACAAAATTTATATTTATTAAAATTGCTCTCGACCAATCCACGGTCGAGAACTGTTCGTTTCACAAATTTCTTTGGATAAAATTGATCGAAATTACTTTCGACAGGTTTTATATTTTCGGCTCGCAATCCAAACGTATATATAATAGTTACGCAAAATCCGCGCTTTTACGGGAAACTTCACCTCTCATTGTTTGCAATAATAGTTTGATGCTACAGCATTTTATAATATTTCTTTCGTTCATTATGGTATTCCTTGGAAATTTCATTGAACTTACCGACGAAAATTCTAATAAATAGATCCTAAAATATCTCACAATATTCGTCTCACGATGGAGGAGGTGAGGGGGGGGGGGTGAGCAAACACGCGTTTAGTATAGGAAAATTTGTCTTGCTTATTCGTGAAAACACCCCGGCATCATACAAGGACGGAGGATCTTGAGCCCAATACCTCGTCAACGCTGCCTCGCTTCGCCCGCATACGCGACCAGCGAGAAAGCTTCATTATTATTAATATCGGAAAGCTCTCGCACTCCCTGTGCTCTCTCGTACCATGAAGGCTGCATATGCGCCGGTTAGATGAGAGTGCCTCTTGTGTGTCGCGCATCAAGCTCGGATATGAGGCTTCCGCGACTCCTTATATATATATACACACACACGGGGATGGTGCGATGAGGGTACGAAAGCTCTCGCTTCCTGCGAATAAATATACGAGGGAGCGAGATGTACGAGTGTGTTACATGCATAAAGCATTTGCGTGCGGGGTGAAGTTGGCTGAAACCCAGAGGCGGTGGAGCGAGCATCGTTGGTCCTCTACGCTCCCCTGTATCGCACACTCGCGCCCTCTGTACCTACTTCACCACCATCTCTCGCGGTCTCAGCAGCCGCAAATCCGTTCGCCGCTCGTCTCGCAAACGTCAGACATTGAGAGAGAGATGTGCGCGACGACTGTGAAGTGTCGCTCGAGCACGCAGCACACCATTTCCCCCTCGCACACATATACAGAGCAGTTGTTCACACGAAACTTGTTCGAGTATATTTACATATATACATCAGTCGACATGTCGAAGAAATACGTATAGCCTCGTTAATAAACAAGAATACCGCGCGTTGTGAATGAAAAAAATGGATGTGCACTAACGAATTTATTCGAAATTTGATAAAAATTTACGATCCAGAGTTTAGGAATAAAATATCTCAACGATCCTGACAAGCAGTGTTGGATAGCAAATTACAAAAATTTTTGATAAGCTTGACCTAAAAAAAATAATAGCCCGCAAATTATAAACTTGCACATTGCTTCCTTGTTATTTTATCCCAATCATGAAGCTCTCTCTCTCTCTCTCTCTCTCTCTCTTTATGAGGTTTTCAATTTTGGCTTCCCCATGGAAGAAAGCTTTTTGGTCGAGATAAAGTAATGAGGAAGCAGTATGCAAGTTTTTAATTTGCACGCTTCGTTCACGAATTCCATTTCAATAATTCAAAAATTTTAACGATTTTTTTTTTCAAATCAATTTCATTTTTACAATATCAAAACTGCAGAAAATTTTTTCGTATCCTTTCTGCTGAATAAATACCGCTGAACAAATTATCATTACTCACATCTTCAGTGGATCTTGTTGATGTGCCTAACATTTTAATGAACATGAGCGTCCCCTGGTTTGTTTTTTTTTTTTTGTGGCAAGTGCCAGGCTCGATATTAGCAAATTTATGAAAGTTAGAGCAAGCATATAATTTGCCATGAAAATTCAAAGATTATTTAAAAAATTAAAATTTCGAGAAAGCTTAAACTCTTCAGCGAATATTTTCTAACTCAATATCGAAAATCGTTGTCCCCTGCTGTGGCTTATTTATGTCTAAAGTGTTGGATCGGTAGTGGTGAATTCGCAAAAGTTTGAATAAACATATATAATTTCCCATAAAAATTCAAAATCTCATATAGTTCAAAGTTTGTGAAAATTTGAATCGATTTACCAGTTATTTTCAAATTCAAATACCGAACATTATAGTATCCCTTTGCTTATTCATGCAGAAAGTGCTGGCTCGATAATTCACGAATGTCAGAGTTACAATTTCCCATGAAAATTCAAAGTTTCGGAAAATCTAAAGTCTTGGATGGATTGACGCTAAAAATGTGGCCAAGATTTCTCAAAGCGTTCTCGTCATATGATTGTTTGAGTTTTGCAATGCCAGCACATACATATATATTCATTGTACGTCCAGAAATTCTGTCTAAAAGTGATTTTTCGAATATTTGGAACATCTTAAGCGCTATCATATGAAAATCTCGAAAAAACAGAAAAAAGAAACTCAAGATGCCGATTGACTCTCGATGATCTGCAACGAGACTGACAGATTGACTTCGAAATCACTCGCTGTTATCTCATCTCTGTGAATCTTGAAAATCGAAGGAGCAGTAAAAGAGCAATTTAACCGTCGATATCAGAGCATATTTTAGATCCAACTTGTCGATATTTCTCGCTCAAATATATATTTTCTGACAAATTCATTCTGTAGGAAATACACGTATATCTGTGGGAAGAAATATGACTCGTACTACGTGTCACGGTATATAAGATACTTGGGAAACGAGAAAAGTAAAAGAGGAGAGAAAAGCTCTGTCTCGAAGATCAAAGGATTCCCTCACAAACACACACACACACACACACACACACACACACACACACACACATGTACACACACATATACACACACACATATTTGGGTATTTATGTGCTTGTATAAGTGGAGTGCAGAGAAAGAAAGTGAACGGTATTCTACGTTTTCTCATAAAAGTAGAGTAGAGTAAGCGAATAGAAAGAGAGAGAGAGAGAGAGACAGAGAGAGAGAGAGAGAGAGAAAGATGAAAAGAGCAAAGAGCAGAGGGTGGTTTTGCGAAACACACGAGCAGTCAACGGGGTTCAGCCTCGTCGAACGGAAAATGTATGTCGGGGATAGTGGGTGGTCGAGTTTCGCTTTGAAGAATATATACAAGACTGCGGTCGGAGGGAGTGATAAAAGGGTTGGTGTGGTTACGAGCGAAAAGGGGACGTTGAGAAACGTTATTTCCTCGAGGAGCGCGTATAGTAGAGGTAGTAGTTGTCGTAAAAATGTAGAAATAGTATAGGACTGGAAATAAAACGACCTCGAGATTGTCAGCGGAGGAGAAAGAGGTGAGATGTGTACGTGAGGTTGAAGTTGTAGTCGTACATGGAGTAACGTACAAGAAGAGAAATGTACATTATTTCAAGGTATATCGTGTACATATATATATAGTGGAATGAAAAGATAGAGTGAGAGACGAAGAGCGAAGACTAGAGTATAAGAGTGATGAAAGGGATGAAGAAAATGGATACAACACTGTGTGTGAAAGACAGAGAAATTAGGAAGAGTCAAACGAGAAACGAGAGGCTACATACATATGTATACGTATATATATATATATATATATATATATATACAGATGTATATAGTTGGGCAACGAGCGAGAGGGTTGTCGGTGCCAGAGGGTGAACCACGACGCGGTGTGAGACGTCCATGGAGCCGCCATTATATCCTATCCAGCAAGCGAGACTGTTGCTGTGCTTTTACCGCTTCTCGTGCGCTATCCTGGGCAATTCTCTCCTACGACACAGACATGGGCACTTACACTAACGCATATACCGACATCAGAAACCATATATGCGCATTTATATATACATCGCGGATTACCGCGGTCACCAAAAAGGACGTTATTCGACACGTCAAATTGTGTCACTTGCGTCCTTTTGGCTTTATAGCAGTCTATATGTATGTATATATATATATATATATATATATAGCTTCACGTTATACTACCAGACCACACAACCACGTCCTTTTGCCACTGTCACCCACACTTGGTTGCGCACGTGTGGCGTGTACTGCTTCTATTACTCCTGCGGTATATGAGCGCCAGTTCCGCTATCCCAGAAACACCGGGAGTGCTCAACGGCGCGTTTCCGACCAACCCCACACTGAAATATCCTCTTTCGGGGTTTCCTTCTTGTACTTTTTCTCTCTCTCTCTCTCTCCCTCTCTCTCTTTTCTCGTTGCTACAGAAACCGACTACCTTCTACCCTTATAGCGAACAAACCAATGTCCCGTAAAGCACAAAAGTTTTCGCACAAAGCTTGTGTATACTCGCTACTCTCGTCTGCCTGGATTCTGATGCCTTCTGTATCCAGAACAATTCCGACGGCTAAAATACTCCAAATTCCATATAGACCAGAGCTAGAGTCGAAATTCCCATAATTACGAGCTATAACGAGCATATACACCGCGATTCATTGCTACGAAGAAAATTACTCTTTTTCCACGCGAGTCATTCGATTTTGCCCTTTAATTTTTCGGGATTTTTCAAATTTATCAGGACCTTCACTTATATAATTCGTAATTCTCACTCGATTATAGGAGAAAATTTTTCCGAGCTCAATGCATTTGCACAAATTTACGAAACAGCTCGTTCAATTTCAACGCAATTCATCCAACGTGTCAATTACTTTCTCTCGGGAAAAATTCCAAAACGAGAATTACGATTTTAAAAAAATGCACGCGCAAGGCCCATGCATATATTTATAGTACTCATTTTTCATGTGCAACGTGTTACGTACTACGAAGAGTTATCACATACGCGTATAGTGAAAGACCACGAAAAGATAGATCTCACGATAGGATGGAGAAATAGCATAAAAAAAGTAAATATTATATCTGTATGTTATGTGTATGAGATTCGCCTGGATGAACATGGAGTCAGAAGCAGCAGTGGATGTTATATTCTGCGAGTATAGAAAACCTATGTGTATACACTCTCGGTGCCGAGTGGAAAAGTGGATTGCAGAGGTGAGCGGCGGTGTAGTATAGCTCTCACCCCCGTGTGCTTCGAATTTCTTTCTCCGTTCGCGTAAAGGGGATGAAGGTGGATCTATATTCACCCTCATTCCTCTTTCGTTCAGTAAAGTTTATGGATATTACACATGCATCTGTGTATATCTATGGGAAAATAAATTAAAAAAAAAGGTATTCCGTGCAAACAAGACCGTAAAAAAAAACAAATTATCTGTCAGATAACGACAATTGAAACCCCTATTTTCCAAAGATCTTTCTTACTTTTTTTAATTAAAAGAATTAATTCGACTGTCCCTGGAACGCCCTCGTGAAGAAAAATACGCGATTATTGCGTTTCAAATCGCGATCTCTTTGCGCCATTTTGTAGAAAATACGAAAAATAGTCAAATATTGCCAACTGTATGTGCCGGGTTTTCCGCAATTTTCCTGTGTCCTCGTGTGTGGCTGCAGAACAATACTCGGGGGCTGATCTCAGGGAAATGAAATATGACAATTGAATTGGGCAAGGGGGGATGGGATACGTAAAAGGCAAAGGACGCCGTGTACGATCGGAAAAGTAATCAAAATACTAATGTTGATAATAATAATAATCAAATCCATAAGGGTCAGGGCTAGAGATTGGTTCAATTGGCATGGAATATCTCGTGTATGCATGCCGGTATATAAAGTCCCATATATGTATAAATAAATGTGTACAATGTGCACATGTGCAATGTACACGCATGATGCTCGTATGAACAATTTAGACTTCGAAGCGAGGTACTACCTGAAGCAACCACTCTCCGGCATATCGCACCGGTAATTCTTTCCGAGCGTATATACATTCAATGTAGTACACCGCACACGCGCGGCGAATGCATAAAATGGTATAGAAAAAGCTCGCGAAAACGGGAGACACACGAGAGACTGCGGTGCGAGTCTCGCGGCATAGAAAAGAGACGTGCGAGAGCACAGTGTGTGGCGGGGAGTGAAGAGGGAGAGTGAAAGAGAAAAGAAAAAGAAAAAAATATATATATGCACTGCACCGCAAAATTATCATGCATCGGTGTACGCGGCTTGAAAAGCTCTCTTCCACTCGCGGCGAAGCTTTTTTTGCCCCTTTTGATCCCACGACGAGAGCGTCGGTATAGGAGAGCCGCCGCAAGCTAGAGTTTTCTGTGTCGCAAGGGGGAGGGGGGGGGGGGGAATTTGGCGTGGGATAAAGAGAGGGTTTGAATCTCGCGAAATTCTCTCTCTCTCTCTCTCTCTCTCTTTCTCTTTCTTGTGCCCTCTTTCTCTGTGCCCGCCTCGAAGCCCGAGCACAGCGTCAGAAACGAGAAGTAGTAATGAAAAAAAACGGAGAGAACGAAGAGGGGAAAAAGTAAAGGAAATAGAGGGAGATAAAATATGTTGAGAGAGAGAGAGAGAGAGAGAGAGAGAGAGCGGAGCGAATGGTTCTCTTGCGAGCATCAGAGAAAAATGAGAGTTGAAAGAGTTCTCTGACGAGAAAGAGACGAAAATACATGGGGATTGCGAGCAAGAGAGGTATAGAGAAATAAAAGGAGAGAGAAATAAGCCAGTGTCAAAGAAAACGCGAGAGACGCGACGAAAAAAAAAAAAGAAAAAAAAAGGGGGGGACGTGAAAAGAAGAGGGTGGTTTCTACTATATATCGCTGGTAGGAAGGTGGCGAACCATAAAATTGTCCAAAGTTAACGAACCCACCAGCTCTCTCCTTTCACACCAACGCTCGATCTCGAAACTCTCGCAATTCTCTTTACGACTTTTCTTACCACGCGCTTTTTCGCGCTTTGCCCCCCTCCCCCTACCCTCTTTTCTTCTTTATTTACTCGTGAACTTGCGTCTTTTCTCCAACCTGACATTACGTGTATACGGAGGGCAAGAGGGAGTTTTGAAAATGCAAAAAGCCTTTTTTGCAGTCTCGCGCGCAAGCCTTTCTCAATAGCGCCTAAACTTTAGGGGATGAATGTATAGACCGAGAGGGGTCGAACAGCGGTAAATATATACGTGAACACACACCCACACACATACACACAGTTTTATTTATCAGACACAGCATATAGATTCAACGCTACGTCGCTCCCTTTAACTGCAAAAAAAAAAAACCCCAAGCCAGTAATTAAGGTGCAATTATTTCACAACTGAAGGCCATGTATATCGCACCGACGGAAGTATCTAATTATATTTTGGTGCAGCGCCAGTTTTTAATAGCTCCAAGTTTTATAGAAAAAAAAACTGTGCCAAGCTTAGAAAATTAATGTTTATGACAATCTTTTATTTTTTTAGGCTGTCAAGCACATTTTTTTTTTCATTTGAAAAAAGCTTCCCTACGATTACCTCTTTTTTTCCACAAAATCTTCAAATATTCCATTATTATATGTCTTTGCTATAGACGGAAATTTCGTAATTTCAAGAAAAATCATTAATTAGTGACAAATATTTCTTTAAACTCAATCATTCCGAGTTTGATAGTTCCATTATGCCGTAATAATTTGTGAATACGATTTGGCGTGGATGGAAAATTTTTACTCGATAGCTGAAGACTTTCACACGTTGAAGAAGCCTTAACCTTCTTGTTTATTAAAAAATGAAAAAAAAAAAAAAAAAACGAATCGAAATCTTACAGTGACTGTGCCTCAGTTAAAAAAAAATCATTAATTGTTCATTAATTAATCAAATCCATCCGAACATGTTTTACAGATTTGTCATTTTTTTGCTTACATGTATTTAAAACATTTTGAACACACTGGCACAAATATCTTGAAAAAAAATACTTATTTTCCGCGCTCCATCCATAACGAAGCGGTATAAGGATACGTCGAAAGCGATATATAAAGAGAATATTTTATTGCGTTTACTTATTTTTTTTTTCTTCGATATAAGCGTGACGGTAGAACGAAGGAAGACGCATCGCTTTAAGAAAATGTGTATTGAAAAAAAAAAAAAAAAAAAACGCAAGCAGCTAGAGCGTATAGCTTTCGATAGAGGCAAAAGTGAGATGGTAAGAGTTGACGTTGTCGCGAGGAAAACGCGTCTCTTCAAGCGACGGATCGCGTAAAAAGCTTGGGTTACGACGCGATCTGGATGCGTCTCCGTAAACACCCGCGGGGTTAGCACTCGGGCTCTGTATAGCCCGCTAAGAAAAATAACGCTCTCGAGCATAAATATACAACGGAGATATTGCCAAGTCGCGCAATATATAACGACACTGCGCAAAGCTTCCTGCCAAACTCGTCTCGGGAGTTAAGTCGAGAACCGCGGCACTTTACGCTCTCTCTATCTCTTTCTGTTTCTCTCTCTCTCTCTCTCTCTCTCTCATCTTCTCAAGAAAGTGATAACAGTCTGCTGCCATCAGCGTACGACATTTCACAGGGAAAACGTAAATGCGAAGAACATAAAATAAATATATATATATACATATATATGAGAATAAGTATACAGAGCGAAAGGTATTGAGAAGAAAGAGGATGAGAGAAACTCGTAACTGAAATAACCAGTGAAACTAGAACTATTCACGGGGTCACAATTCTTTCACGAATTGAATTCGTCGAGAAATTCAAAAAAGACAGAAATAATCGAGGTATATCATTCTTGCTGCTGCTCCGTCACTCGCGCTAGAGAAATTCTCACGAAGTGCAAGGATATTATTATTATTATTATTATTATTATTATTATTGGCATATCAATGAACTAATTATGGGTTTCTTGTGCGATAATGAAGTTCCTTAATCGACTAATCAAGTGGTTTAACGAGCCCACTCGAAAACCCTGATATACATCGCGTACCACGAGAATCTTTCCGTCCGTCTCGTTGGCTCACTAAACATAAAGATCTTCAATGGAATGATCGTGAATAAAGAGACGCTACGAGAGCTTGATAATTTGGCACTCGAGCGAGAATCAAAACGTCTTTCAAGTAATTAATAATCAAAAGCAGGTATTAATTTTGGACGAAATACCAGAAGAGCATATTATATTTTTTTTTTATGTGAATGATATACTCTTTAGTTTAAGAATGGAGGAAAGGTGAAATATCAAAATGGGTTAAGGAGTTCAGGTAAACGTGCGGTAAAGTAAACTCGGTGATGGGGTGGTCAGGCAAAAATATCAAGGCTTGCAAAGCCATTTTCCATGAGCCCTCTTATTGAAAAATGTACATTTCCATTTTCATTACAAAGTTTGGCATTGATGAAATGAAATTTTAATTGATCTGCGAACGTGTCTAGTAGATTCGGTATATGGCA
Source organism: Rhorus exstirpatorius (assembly GCA_963564615.1). Taxonomy (NCBI): domain Eukaryota; kingdom Metazoa; phylum Arthropoda; class Insecta; order Hymenoptera; family Ichneumonidae; genus Rhorus; species Rhorus exstirpatorius. The sequence continues at coordinate 21,842,495 of OY751321.1, forward strand.
TTGGCCAGACCGAATTATCGAGGTTTTCAGAGCTATTTTCTATCGGTATGTATTACGATTTCACATTAATACTATTTCGAATATATACGAATATACGTTCACAGACAAGCCGAATTAATTTCATCCCTCAGTCAACTTTATTATGCGTGGCAGAAACACTAAACTCGTATCTCACTAAACTTAGAATCTCATTCTCATGTACATACCAAAGGTAACTTGTATATTCGCTGGGATATTCTCGTTTGTACTTTTCGATGCGCGAAGCATGGATCGGTTTTAAAAATTAAAATAAGCGAAATGGTGCGAAAGACAGTCGTCTCTATATTATATACATACATAAGGTATGTAATTCTATTATTACCGAGGGTACTACGTGACGATAGTTCGCGCGGGTCGTTTTCAGGTAAATAAATGAAGGGTCAATGACAGTCAGGCTCTTGGATAGTGTGCTGCAAAGTAAGAATAAAGACCAGTGTGTGTGTGTGTGTGTGTGTGTGTACAAATATATATGCGGTTAAACTATTACGAACGAGCTTCTTGGAATAATATGATCGACCCACATTTCACAAAATCTACATGCGTCTCGTGCAGTAACTATGTAGAGAGCAAAAGAGCCAAGCAGGCGCCCCTGCGGTGTCTTTCTATCGATTCGTAGCGATTCGTAGCAAAATTGCAAAGGACGTAAAAGCCCAATTACATTCCACGTTAAATCGTCCGAATTGCGCCTTTTTTTTTTTTCAATAACATCAATATACCCATGTAACCATATTCAAGTGAATCATATAAATAAATTGATCCGTCGAATGCTGAACATCGCGGAGATCATTATTTTTATATACCTCGATATCAACGACTCATTCAAGTTTTACGATTTTAAAGATATTCCTCGATTCTCAATATTTTTGAAAATCAGTTTTTTTTTTTTTTTTACGGTATTACTCATTCTTCGCGTTATTCCATCGGAAAGTCAATAAAAACGCATTCTTGTGACTCATGACCGAACGAAAAGTCGGTTTGAATACACTCGGAAGTTGGAGATCATTTCAGACAGAAAGACGAATAATACTTCGGTAAAGTTCGTCGTCCATTTGTATGAAACCGGTGCAACGTGTATAGTATAGCACAAAGAACGATGTGCTATCACGAGTTTTTGATACGCGGATGAAAAATCGTGAATAGGAAACAGAAATGGAAAAAAAATATGGGTGAATTATGGTGAAACGAGAAAATGCGGATCTATATATCCGCAGGTATATAATATATTCGCTCGAAGAAGTTGATGCTTGAAAAAACTTTGACCTAGGTTGCATGTTTCCCGCATCCATATTCCAGTAGTATACACACTCCAAGTGTATACTATACCGTACCTCGTAGAAAACGTTCGCCTCTATACTTTCTATTTAAAGTTTCACGAGCTCTCCTTTCTCGTTTCGTCTTTCTTCGCTCGGTGAATCTTGTTCGTACACATACACACACACACACACACACACACACACACACACACACACACACACACACACGCATATACACATATATAGCACTCGGTCCTGCACTCGCTCTTTCCATCCTCCCTCGTTCCTCGTTCCATTTTCCGGTGCTTCATCCCCGACCCCATTCGTGGTCCACGTCTCCATCTACTTTTCCATCAATCTCTCTTCTCCAACTTCTCACTCCGCGCTTCATTCATCTCTCATATATATATATAATACCCGCAAATTCCCGATATCGTTTTCTCTTAATCGTCCATGGCTATATACACCTTAGCGAATCTCTATGGCATTCCTAATATATAAACGCACGAAAATAATGAACCAAAAGCATTTTGATCACAGTGATTATTTATTTAACATTATACATATGCGATATTTTGCCGTAATACCCGATGAATAATTTAGCCGATACCCATTTCGACACGTAATAATTGACCCGAAGGGAGGATGGAATGAAAATCTTGAACGCGGTGACAAAAGATGGCGTGTGGTGCTGAGAGAGACACACACGTGAGAGTGTGGAAAAGGCATCACGGCGAGAAGCTTTCAGGCTCTGATAGAGAAAAGAGTGTGTATATATATGAGCAGGAGTGGGTAGAGCAACGTAGGGGTTGTACAGAACGTGCAATAGAGAGAGAGAGAGAGAGAGAGAGGGAAAGATTGGGTGAAAGAGGAGGACGAAGCAGAAGAGGAAAAGTGTGCTTAAAATATTAACGCCGCAGGCGCTTGCATGGAGGGTTCTTTGTTTCACAGTGCTAGAGAGTAGACGTATATATATTTAGAATATATACAGAGTATATGTAGCAAGGAGAGTGTCTCTCTCCGCGTACATACGCGAAGAGAAGCCTGATGTACCATCAGGGATTGCGAGAACGGAGGGAAAAAATACCGAGCTATACCAGGGGATGAATAAAGAGCTCTCGGTGCACGAACGTGGATGTTGAAGAGTCTCGAGAGAGAAAGAGAAAGTGTGTGTGTGAGAGAGAAGCAAAACGACGAGAGGGATATTAAAAAAAAATGAAAAAAATAGGCGAGAGTGAACATGGTAGGAAAACGAAAGGATGCGAGAGAGCGACTCTGAGCGAATAACCTGCCTCGAAGCGAGCAAAATAATATATGAAATATGCACTGTGGTTGTTCTACAGAATTTTCCTCCCGTAAAAGTTTTTTTTATTTTTTTTTTTTTCTCCACTCTTTTCTCCGCGTTACAATCCCTTGCGGCGATGCTGGAGCTTGGCTGCCGGAGGTTTCTCTAGCACCAAACTGCGCCATCACCACACCGTCGCGACTCCGACCACCACAACCGCATGAGACCCCGAGTCCTCTCTCGTTCGTCGAGTTTCGCGTTTCCACCTTCTCACTTGGCAAAACGTCGGTTTTACTAGAGATAAAGTGAGTGAGTGAGTGAGGGAAGGGTTGAAACAGAGTTATAGTTAGAAAGAGAGAGGGAGAGAGAGAGAGAGAGAGAGAGAGAGAGATAGATGGAACAAAATGAGTAGAGAGCCAGACGCGAATCCACACGGGATGGGCGTTAATGAAAAACCTTGAATTTTCCATGAAGGAATTACGCTCTCCTATCGTATAGCCCTCAACCCGATCCCCCAACTCTCCACGCTAATCGCCATGCTAGACATTTTTTTTTTTTTTCATGCAGAACTAACCCGAAACGTTTTTGTCTCCCTCTTTCGTCAAGAGTTCTATCTCATTTCGCGTCTTTTCTTCCAACAGAACGTTTTGTCCTTTCGCATTTTACGGAGAAGGTTATGTCCTTCCGGATACGCAAAAATGTTCTCTAGGGGGCATTTGTTGTTGGACATGAAAATTTCCCGTACGCATCAAAGGATAGCCCGGGAGGGATATTCGTTTCAATTTCTCTGGCGAAAAGAAAAAAAAAACGTTTTATCCGGATTCGAACGAGAAAAGTATCAATTTATTTCGTACAAATCCTATTTACGAATATAAATCTCGCGAATGTGAGTACGTGAGAATAAATCGTCCCGAAATGATTATTCGTTGGTTCGTTTTTTTTTTTTTTTTTTTTTTTTTCGAGAGCAAGTGATTTATCCGAAGTAAAAATGGAAACGAGAATACGACATAGCCATAATTTTCTCGATGTTTTTTTCTTTCCTCTATATACGTATACGCGGAAAAAGAATAACGTGTAATATCGATTACGGGGTGATCGACCCCAAGTGGCCTCTGACGGTAATACCGAAGAGCAAACGGCTCGGTGGGTGGAAGTTTTTCTGAATAATTGAAGTCCGACTATACGGATAGCGTTTCTTTCGTCGTTGTTTTTGTAATCGAGAGATATATAGGAAAAGTGAAGCTCCCTTTTCCACTCGTTTGAACATTTCTACTTCTCCATTATGTATCTCGAGCACCAGCTGCACTTTCATACATGCTATAACGGTAGAAAAAAAAGCCCTGGAGGGGGGGGGGGGCGGGGGGGGGGGGAGAGAGAGGCAAAGCAAAGTAGCGAGTGTATAGACGAAACTGTCAAGAACCAATTTGTCAGAAACTACCGATGAGTTTGAATTTGAAATAAAAGTAATAACTGTCCAGCTGATAAAAAAAAAAAAGTGGAATACTTCGTATATGAGACGAATCCAGGGAGGAAGAGAAGTAATTTTTTTAAGTCTGTAAGAAATAAAGCGGAGGTCATCGACATCACGTGTACTTTCAACGACGAGTTTATCGTGCTTGCATGTACACTCGTGTGTACATTAAAACGCATATATATATATATATATATATATGTGCTATCTGCATGCGCACTATACGAGGTCCCAGCGTTTTCATCTTTTGGACATTTGAATAACTGTGAAAACTTCAACAATCCCCAAAGATTATGAATAAAAGGAATGTGCACATTTTGGCCTCGACGGGTCAAAGTTTGCTTCGACATTTTTCGAGAGATTAAAAAAAAATTTTTTTAATTTTGGGGGCTTCGCGGATTCTCGTCACGCTCGTAAGATTTTTCACGTGAGATTTTCATGCGAAAATGCAAAAAATCGGAAAGCCATCCAAGCTACAATCATATATGATATGTGTTGGTATACAGTAGAGGGGAGAAAGTGGGGAGAGAGGGAGAGAGAGAGAGAGAGAAAGAGAGAGCTGAGTATATGTGCTCAAAGAAGCTGGAGCAGAGAGACCACGAAATATTTGAGTTGCTCGGGCAAACACGTAAATGTAAACGGGGCGCGTTTACATTGACGTTTACTTTTCTCCCTCTCGAGGAGAGAGCCCTCTGGTCGTCTCGTCACGAGAGAGAGAGAGAGAGAGAGAGATATAGAGAGAGGCAGAGAGCCATCGAAAGCTGCTTTTGAAGGGCGATGGGCGAAAGGGCGAGGATGGTTTTGGCAAAGAAGAACAGGAGGAGAATGAGGAGGAGAGGGTTAGCATAGCGTCGGAACGATGACGATGAGTATAGGAGGACGAGAGTCGAGTCGACTAACCGTCGGGCAAATATTGACCGAGCTGGATATTGCTCCCAATGCTTGTTTGTTTATTTCAATCCTCGTGACCGATGGGGGACACCCAGGAATAGGGTTTACACTGTGGCTGGTGTGCGTCACTCTGGTAGGAGATATGGATGAATAAAAAGAGAGAGAAAGAGAGAGAGATTAAACTGAAACTGTAGTATACAGTTAGCCATGTATGAAGGAGGAATACTGTGGATATATAATAGGGATACGTGGCTCATCGCAGCTGTGGCTACAAAGAGAAACTCGTCGACCTGCGAAGGTACTGATAGATAAACGTGTATACTCGTTATCACATCGAATCGTCGCTCGACGAATATATGGGAGCTTAAGATTCACAAGAGAAGATGAGCAAAGAGGAAAAAAAAAATTTTTTTTTTTATGGAGTTTTTTTAAAATTAATATTTATCTGATTTGCCAATCCACATGAATATTCTTTATCATACAAAAGAAAAGAAATTGCATGAGTCAGGATATAAGACAAGTACAGGCCAACGCGCCAACGAACCGATCGTATAGAATTTTTTAAAATCTCGAATTTTGGTAAATAAAAACGTCGGATATCCTCGCACAACTTTTCAATCTTTTTTGCCCTGGTACGCTGTATCATTCGGGTGTCAATTTCATGCTCAAACAAAAAGTCTACTTCATGCAACGGTTATTTTGTTAAGCTAGATAGTTATCCCGCTTTTTACCCCGCTATTTATACTCGCATTGAAGATTTTCTATCCGCGCTTACACGGTGAAAATTTGTCAAAAATTAATTACTTCCGGTGTGCTTCGCCATAAAATTATTTTAAATATAATTTTTTATTTTATACTTTTTCGAAGATCGACCGCGATTCCCGACTATATATAGAACGATTTGAAATTTCAACGATTCGCGATAATCCCACAGAGCTCTGATATCGTGATCGATACGAAAGACGCGATAAAATGCTTATAATGGATGAAAATCGCGCGAGCTTAAAGATCGTAGATGAGGATTTGCGTTTTATACAGTGAGGAATGGTGGCAGACGACGCGGTTGTGCGCACTCTAACGCCTATGATGGGCGCGGGACCCGCGCTCGATTAGGCGCTCAAAGTGACCAAGTCACGAGGAATGATCGCAGGGTATACATGGAAATAAATACGCGTTCAGTATAGAGGGGTTGAAACGCCCACCCAGTGGCGATGAAACTCCGACGATCGACGTTTTCACCGCGGACATCAAGAGGGGATGTCGAAAGAGAGAGAGAGAAAGAGACAGAGAGAGAGAGAGAGAGAGAGAGAGAGAGAGAGAGAGAGAGAGAGAGAGAGAGAGAGAGAGAGAGATCGAAATAGAGACTCGTATATATCGTTCATATACGATACATAGCGAAATTACATACACCGCCCAATATAGTTTTATATACGTGTAGCTGTGTGTGAGGGGAGTGAAAGCGCGAAATATAGAGGGCTCAATTGACGACTAATAGTGAGTGCTGGAGTTCACGAATTCGCGCATATGTCTCGCTTGATTCAACGCACAAAATGCACACGTACATATATATAGGTACCTGTTACGTCCCTACAGGATGATGTATATGTGTGTACATGCACAATATAGTAAATCGTATTTTCCTATCGATCTATTTGCGAGTCGACAATCGTATCCGGTACATATCACGTGGTCGTTCCTTGGATCAGAGTTTACGAAATTACCCAGCCAATTGTCCCTGGATATAATTTTACGATCTCATCTTAAACATATTCATATTAATTTACGCGTCTTTTCGATATAATTTCCTTCAAACTTGCGTACAAAATATTTATTTTTATGAATTATTATTATCCCGCGATACAGCAGAAATAGTAAAAAGTCGAGTTGTCAAGAAAAATTATTATTGATTGAAAAAATAATTACTTTTCTCAGCTCCTCGGCGTCTCATGATTTTTCGCCCCCCCCCCCCCTCCCCAATTATTACCCGTTCCTAATTATATGCGACGCAGACAACGAGCGCGAATAGCTTGAGAAACGGAGTAAGAACCGACGATTGATCCCATAATAAAATAATTTATTTTCGGGGTAATTAAAGCTGGACAAACTTGCTTGGGGAGCGTTATTGTTATAGGAGACACGTATAAGAATACGATCATAGGCACACGCGTTTTGTCTCGGACAATATGAACGTGTCACGCGTACAACTTGTAAACCCGTTCTGCGTTCATCCCAGCAGAAACAATTAAGCTTAATTAATAACCGCGCTAATCTCACGGATCTCACGGTCGCGCGAGCTAGCTCGAGCTCTATTCGTGTATGTACATAATATGTAGTCGGATTATTAGTCAGAATTTTGTATATATATTATATATATATATATATATATATATATATATATATTCACAGTAGTGTACAGTGTGTAGATATATGAGAGAAACGGCCCCTCGGTAAAACGTGTGGGCGTAACACGAGACGTCAAGAAAGACAGAGAGAGAGAGAGAGAGAGAGAGAGAGAGAGAGAGAGAGGGAGAGAGTGAGATAGAGACGACCTATCAGCTTGATCGTTAATTACTCGGTAATTCATTAGCGAGACCGACTTTCCACTTCTTCCCAGCTGCCTCGAAGAGTGGTGAGATATCGGTCGTCCTTTCGTTATCGGAAATCTCGAATATTCTCTCTCTCTCTCTCTCTCTCTCTCTCTCTCTCTCTCTCCCTCACTGTATGTTTCGCGCTTCTCGACTTCCTCTTTCTCATATACACAACTATCCTTAAGCTCTATATCCACATTGGCAGAGTCCCATAAGTTTGTATCCTCAACGAGGTGGAGAATATCGAGAAAATCGTTTGGTAATAGTTCACCCCGCAAAACGTTATAGTAGTCGACCCTCGATATATGTTACTTATAGCTATCTATAATGTACACCCTGCTCGTTCATTGATTCTCGAATGTCCAGGGTCTTTGAACTCGTGCGTACCACACGTTACTCCATAGTCTCTCCAATTGCCATGCTCGATTTTATATATAGCTCCAATTAAACGTAATCCTTGAGTTTACGACTGTGATATATATATGTGTATATTTTCTTTCTTATCTGCGGAAAAAAAAAATTGAATCACAAAAACAATCATCATCACAATCGTTAAAGAGATTTCTTGCCCTTTCGATATATCTCTATATAATCTTATCCAAGCTCCGTGATTCACTCTACACAGTGCTGTTAACGTGTACATCACGTTTCTCGTTCATGCCTCGACCGTAAATTTACTTTAGCGCGTTGTATTTATGGCAGAACGCTCATTGACAGAATGTAAAAAAAAAAAGCAAATTTAAATCATTCGTCTTTATCTTCGTTGAGACAAATTGCACTATATATAGTTATTTATATCGATGAACAGACATTCATTTTCACTTCGAGAAGTCACTACTTTATCGTATATATATAAGCTGCGACCCCTTTCCGCCGTTTTATAACCCCCACCATTATTCAAATTAAATCTCGCGCTGTTCGGAGAGGTGAGAAATTGCGCATTTGCGGATTCTTTTCTTCCCCTTTACACATCGCGTTAAAAGACAAGGCCTGCACGCGGAAATCGTAAATTGCTGACGCGGTGCTTATATGCGAGGGGGTTGTTTCACGAAGAAAGCGAAATAAAAGTGAGTTAGAGACAGAGAGATGTATAGCGATGGATTTATTATATGTATAGGGGCGGAGGGGGGGATGAGCCACGTCGAGGGGATGAAAAAAGAAAGACCGGAAAATGCGGCTCGAACGTTGCTGCTGTGTACGCTCGAACGACCATTTTCTCGCTTAACCCTCGAGAAAACCGAACCCTCAGACTTCGCATATCCCGACCGGAAACCATTCCCGCATAGCCGACAAGCCCAAACGACATGTCGTAAGCGAGAAAACGATGCGGAAAGAGAGTCGTACGAGCGTATCGCCCCTCTACACGACTCTCCAACCTTTCAAACATAGAAACGTATACATACACATTTTTTCCATATACCATTTGTTGTATACATACGTCCTTTAGTGTATAACCGTAGTAAATTTGAGTACATATATATATGGGATACGCCATCTCGCTCTTTCCTTCGATATGACATTTACCGATATCGCTTTTTTTTCCTCCTCGTCCTCGACGAAGCTTAAAGGAACACGTCGAGTATCGGTTGAGATCGATTTCACACTTACTTTTTCCTCTCTCTCTCCTTATTCTCTCTCTTTCTCTCTCTTTCTCTCTCTCTCTCTCTCTCTCCTTATTCGTACATTTTCACCCTCTCAACGTCCTAATGCGATACTTACCGCGGACTTATCGCTTCCATTTTTGGTGGTCGAACTGAACGAGAGTTTTTCCGCATCGTTGAGGCTCCACCACGCTCTCCCTCATCTCTGCTGCACCCCTATACACGCTGTTTTTTTCCTCTCACTTCATATCACTATGTACACTTCGTTGAATGTATTTCACGGACATAATTCTCTCGACGCTTTATATGCCCTGGAGAGGACTTAGAAAGTGCCCTGCCTCTAAAAAGAAAAAATTAGGATCTCTTATGATACCAAACCTCGCGAGAGGGTTAATTACAGCACGTCAAACGTGAATTTACTAAACGAAGCAATTTTACTTAGTACCCCCTATAGTTCCCAAGGTCGATTTTATATTTTCAATCATACAAATTATCAATAGTTGTTCAAACAGTAAGCGCAACAGTATTAAAAAAAAAAAAAACTGCTCGCTGAATAATTTAATTAGACATAACGTACTTGCTTATCTGATTTTTTTCTGAATCTTATCGTGGTTTTTTTTTTTCATTCGTAAAAAAATCCGCATTCGGGATTATTTTGGGCTATGATTATATAAAGTCTATCGGAGAATTTTAATATTATCTCGGGAAGTTTTCATCAATGATTGGCAGTCCTCAGTTAAAATTAATAGCTTCTATGTAGCAACGATTCTCAATGGTTACATTACGAAATTGTACAAGTGTCCCATTGATGTTCCTGGATAGTTACCTACATGGTACAGCAACATATACACACACACACACACACACACCCGTTTTACCGTTGGGTATAACGGGGCGACCACTTGATTACGTCAGTTAGTACCACGTACCGTAGCAGCGGCTCAATTCTGTCTATGAGGCCAGAGCATATAGTGCTCCCACCATCATCCCCTTTCATCGGCTTCCTCTTCTTGCTCCAATAGCGCCGCCATCATCCCTCTATTCTCGGCTTGCAACTCCCCCCTCGCGATGCCCCGCATCGTTGCAAGTTCACCTACGGCAACGTGCAAAGCCAGTTCGAATGAACCCCTTTTCTCCATACTGGTTACTCCGCTTCGTCCCCCTTCATCCATTCTGTACATGCACACAATCCCATGCCACACACAGCAACCTGACCCATTCGCAATGGCAATAGTATGGGCAACGTGCAAAGCCAATGACAACCAACCCCTCATACATGAAATCCTGTATCACTTTCGAGAGAACGAGAGAGAGAGAGAGAGAGAGAGGTAGAGAAGGAGGTTTAGCACGAAGCCACTGTAACGTCGACGACGAGAGGATCTCGAGAGTACGTGTAGCCGTTGGAGAGGGTATCGCAGGCACTAAACGTAATTAAACGGATAGTTTCCGCATTAGCCGCGATTGGATAATCATTCATCGATTATCTCGGATCCCTGCGGTGACAATGCATATCCCTCTACGCCTGTGCACCCGCTATAACCTCTCTCTGGCTGTGTCAGAGGAGCTGGTGCTTAACCAAGGCAAAGCGTGGCACGTGTGAGAATGCCTCACGGTATTCCTCTCGATCCCTCTCTGTCTGAAGTCCATACAACATATGGTACTCCGATGGCATTCTCGTGACGTCTCCAAACTTGATTTGATGGGTTTCATTATCCCCGAGACAATTTGCGAAAACAAAAGCCGGTTGATTACAATAAGAGGGATGACGCTGCTTTATTTGGCGTTATCAAATGTATTCAAGGCTGAGAGCTGACCAGTACGAAGACATTTATTGAAATAAAAACAAAAAAAAATTCTGTTTGAAAAAGGTAAGTTGCTTTCATTAAAGCCGGCAGAGGCAGCGAGCAATGATCTATAATTGAAAAATCTTTATATTCATTATTTATTAGACAGCCAAGAGGTTTTTTTTTTATGAACAAGCCATAGACTGCCAGGCAATAAATTGAGCTAGAAAGTTGGAGAGACATTGGAAAATATATCAAAATGTCTCGACAACTTTAGCTAATTACAAATTAAATGGTTTTTATGGAAAGCTCAAAGAATCAGTGAGTGAACGTAAAGGAACGAGAAGTTTTAAGAATTTTTTTGTTTTGTGAAAAGACGAGGGCGCGAAGCATACGATTTGCAAATGAACAGCAAGTATTATACATAAATACACGCCAGCGTATATAAGACCATAATATTTTAGCCTGTACACCAGCAGTGAGAGACGCGACACTGAAAGGGATCCGGTTCGAGACGGAAAGACCTGCTGCTCGTAAACGGTCCATATAATAATTCAATTCAGGGTGTGACATGGCCACAATCAAAGTGATATAGGATATTTGGGGAATAAAAGGTGTATGCATATATACATACGCATGTATATTTACTGCTGGCAAACAAAGGGACGCGTCCCAAACGATTTAACACGTATAAAGCGATGAGGATTACGCCCATTCGTTTCCTAGCAGGCGAATCTATACAATAAAAAGCGATCTGGTTACGTATAGTCTCTCTGCGGCAGACAGGCAGACCAAGGCCTCCGGGGTGAATTCTCCGTTTATAAAGGTGTTGACCTCTCGACGATACAACGCGAAGGACCTAGCTCAAAAGTATCTCTTTTCACGAGGCATGAAAGGGGAGGGTTGATTGGCATCTGAATTTAGAAAACTCGTTCATCGTTCCATGTCAATAAACATATATGCATGCATAATATATGCCCATCCCAGAAGCTTCGTCGTCGTTGTCACTAAAGGCGAGTTAACTCGTGAAACAATATCCCCCTACTGGACTTACGATCCCGGAGAAAAGCCAACGATGCGGAAGATAAACTTTATCTCATGGACCACGAATATTTCTCTCTCTCTCTCTCTCTCTCTCTCTCTCTCTCTCTCTCTCGTTCTCCTTATCTCGCTCACTCTCAAACACACTTTTTCGAGTATATCTCGAGTTATAACAACAACAATAATTCCACGATGGAACGCTGGGGTTCTGGTGCACCAGAACCAATCCCATGGGATTGGAATGAAATCATATAGGGAGCCCAAGAGTTTATGTCCACGATTACAGTGACCAACGGCCAAGGTGACCCACAAGGTGGTTTGACCCTTTCCTCTCCATGACATCCTGGCCCACGTTTTTTCTTGGTCCCTTTGACTCGAGAATTCCAGTTTATATATGCTGCGGGTTGCACGGTCCTGGATAAACACATACATTACGTTACAACCGGAGGCTGCGAAACATGCCATGGGTCTACCGAGTGTACACGAATGCATGGAGGTATGTATCATCATGTCCGAGGGTTCCGACGTTGAGGCGAATCGGGATGAACGAAAAAAACGCAATGGAGCGATGAAAATAATCTTATATCGCAAAAGTATTTATTACTGATCGATAGGTTTGAGCGTTTGATTGTAAAGTATTAGAATAATTTAGCCACATCGGAGTATACGCAAAGGATGCGGCAGGTTTCAAGCTCGCGTCTCTTGATACAGTGGATTTTGGTGTCACACCAGATATACAGACAGAAATGGGCATAATCGTAATCGAGAGTTACAGCTAAGAACTAAAACATATACGTATAATTAGTAATCGTGGAACTTCGAACTTAAGTTTGATCGAAAATTCGGATCTTAATGTCGAAAACGTCGGCTTTTGGCGCTCATAACATTGAGAACCTCAATTTCGTTACCCTCAATACACCGAACACCCAGTTTTTGTCACTCTCTATACCGCGAGAACCCTGACCTCATTACTCTTGATGCCGACGACTGCTCTGGACAATGAAATACCAATTTATTTGGCACTATTCATATCCAAGAATCTCTTTTTTTTTCTCGACAAGGCTGCACGTATAACAGCATCAGCTATAAATTTTGACTCAGTCAGCACAACTAAAGTAAAACTGAATAAACTGAATCTGTCAATGCGTAATAATGATAAAATTTGCGATTACAAGCTATACGGTGAAAATTGTAATTAAATTTTCTCGATTACGAATTACATACTCGACTTTTAATCGGAAAATTGCGAGATTACATTGGTAATTTTCCGATTACATATATGTTGCATTCGTAATTTAAAATTCAAATTTTACGATCACCAATAGCATCCGCAATTTCGTAATGAAACATTGCATTGCTTTCTTCAATCGGGGTTCGATTGCAGAGACTTTAAGAGAAGAAATTGAAAAATAAAACAATTTCTAGCATTTTTTTTTTGCTGTTTTTACCCCTTGCGTGGAAGCACTTCATTTGCCGACTGACTTCTAGTCTGCTCATCTCTCATTTTCCATACACCGGTGCAAAATTCTCACGCCTTCTCAAACACACAAGGAAATTCCTCGTTGCCCTCATCGTTGAATCATTTCAGTGTGCATGTTTATGTGTGTGTGTGTGTGTGTGTGTGTGTGTATGTTTGTGTGTTTCACTGCTGTACAACCGACTACCTCAAACTCATCTAAGCCTTACGGCATAGAGATGAGGAATGGTAGTCGCGTGTGCATCCTGGCGTGTTGGGTCGAGCATGCGAGACTCCGCGTTGTTATATATATATATGCGAAGGGCGAGAGATACAGTCAGCCACAGACTCGGGGGAGCCAAGTCACTCGTGCGTGCGAAATAATCTCGCGGTCAGGCTGTTTCTACTCTCGCACACTCTCGGTCATCCTCCTCCAAAGCGCGGAAAGGAAATATCGGTGTACATATGTATGTATACATACACAGAAGTCTCTGAGTCGTGCGGGGAAACCCCCGGCGGCTATCCGCAGTTATGCAAAAGGGTGGCGTATGCGTCATGAATTATGTAAGCCATGAAAGAGAGGGAGAGAGAGAGAGAGAGAGAGAGAGAGAGAGAGAGAGAGAGAGAGAGAGAGAGATAATGGCGAGCAATGCTGAAGTGGATTCTGGACGACTCTCTTGTGCTTCGTGCGGATGAGATATTGAGCGAGCGAATAGGGCGAGACGAAGGAAAGACAGGAAAGTGGGAAAAGGAGATGGCAGTTTAGCAAATTTCTAATTAAATTGCTGGTACTTGGATCGCTTGGAGGGAAAAAAACGTATTCTTCGTAAGGGTGTAAATAATGTAGATGGGTGATGTTTGCAATGTTTTGATTTAAAAAATTACCGAATAGTTGTCAATGGCTTGGAAACAGCGAAAAAAAAAAACATTTTCTTCCCCTCTCTTCCGTCGTTTTTCAGCTTTGTTCTCTCGTTATCGAGCCTAAATTTCTTTTTGTTCGTCACGTGTGTGTATTTCATCAGTCTTCTCACGTTATCTCACTCGGGACGATGAGATATTCTTCTCACGGTCACCGAGACATTTTTTTTTTTTTTCACGGCATAAGTTTGGAGAAAATTCAAGCGAGGCTTTTTTCCAACCCCCTGTAACATCCCTTTTCCATCTCTGTATCTGCTTCTCGTGCCGCAGCGTCCACGAGTTTTGAAAAACTTGGAAAATAAGTCGAGAGCCGCACGAGCTTTCGAATGAAAAGGGAGCACACAATATGGTATGTAGAGACGAAGAATGAGAGGGGGGGGGGGGGGAGATTAAAATAAAAAAGAAAAACAAATAATAGTAGCGATAGAGAAGGTGTAATACGAGAGCGAGAGACGAAGGGACGAGGGATTAAATAAGTTTGAAATTCGCAATCCGCCGAGCACGCCTCGGTTGACATTCATCCCGCGAGTTGTCCCGCGATCCGAAATTTCATACTTTTAATTTGCGGTTGAATATCATTTTATCCTTTTTCTTTTTATATCAGCAATCACTCTGAGGAGATTGTTTTTTTCGACTCTCATAATCCTCTTCCTCTCTCTCGCTCTTTCTCTCTCTCTCTCTCTCTCAAAATCAAATACGACGATGAATCAATTTGTGTTTTTTGCAACTGAAAATAACTGAGGATCCTTTAGATGCAGAGGAAGGATTCCTTTAGATTTAGAGAAAGCTTTGCGACGATGAGAAAAAAAAAAAATTATATCTAGATCACACAGTGCCAGGGAAACAAAAAATGTTAAAGTAACTTTTCCGATGAATTTTTTCTCATCTTTCGTCCGTGCTTTTATGACGTTCGCGCGGATGATAATAAAAAAAAATACTTTCCTGGGCCGGTGACTCTAATGAGCGCAACATATTATTCGTATAAACGAGGGTGTAGTTAGGACAATTACGAGTGGGCGGTGTGTGAAACAACGGGGCGAACGCGGGGAAGAGCGCGGTGTGTGACACCGCGTATTTGCGGCCGAATGCGAACGAGCGTGCTCGTCACAACACTCAAATACGTATACATAAATGTATATCTAAACATTGCATATACTAGTATCTATACGACGTCGAGAGACCGGGTGTTAGAGTGCGATGTGAGCAATTCGCTGTACCGATCTAATTCGACCGCTGGATAAATTATTAGCGAGAGGAGGCGCGGTTGCTCTCGCCACACTTTACCACCCGCGCCGCGTGGAGAGCATAGACATTTTCCCCGTTACACAATAGTGTCTAACGCTGCATCGAACTAAACATGAATTTATCCTCTCTCTCTCTCTCTCTCTCTCTCTCTCTCTCTCTCTCTCTCTCTCTCTCTCTCTCTCTCTCTCTCTCTCTCTCTCTCTCTTGATCGGCCATCGCACATTTACTAATAGAATAGAGTATATATGGGCGTTAGGGGCAAACATATCGACTGATGGTAGCTTCTACGAAACACGAGGGCGCAGCTCAAACGATTTACCTGGCAAAGTGATAATGATTACGCCATTTTGCATATTAGCTGTCAATGTATATACAATATACATCTATGAATGTTAAATGCAGCTATATATACATTTCGCATGTATATGCACG
Source organism: Rhorus exstirpatorius (assembly GCA_963564615.1). Taxonomy (NCBI): domain Eukaryota; kingdom Metazoa; phylum Arthropoda; class Insecta; order Hymenoptera; family Ichneumonidae; genus Rhorus; species Rhorus exstirpatorius. Next base: position 21,858,499 of record OY751321.1, read on the forward strand.
GTATGGGATACACCAACTACTGTTCGTTTCACGCGGTATCGCGCTTTCGTATACTCCCTCGCCGCAACACACGTAAAAGCTAAACGTATAATAAATTTCTACACGCTATTTCTCTGCGGTGCATTTCAACGGTGCACCGCAACGTGCATTTACGTATCCGTGCCGACGCCACGGTTATCGTAACATACGCGACTGTATGATGCTGGACATTCCGGGCCTAATCGACACAAGCCCGCGAGACTCTCGATATTACATTTTTTTAAAGTATGTTGAGCGTTACCAAAAAAAAAAATCATTAGCACGAATTTTCAGAATTTTCCGATAATTTGCGTGGTCACTAATGAAAGACCACAATTCGGGCAATAATGTCGGAAGTCGGGGATTCTTTTTCGAAATTCTCACGATAAAGTATATATTGTTGAAAAAAAAACACAAATTTCCCGACACCTCGAAGATGAGGCCCCAGAATTGTTCAGGGTCTCCGTTATATCGACTTGAGACGCTCGTCTAACAAATTAATTACGACGAATTGTTCGAAAAAGGTTAATACCAATTCGCAAAGAACAATCATCGCAAATGGCTAATTTAAAGAACAAAAAAAAAACACTCTCGCACGTGTCTCTCCAATAAGTGTATAATTGTCATTATTTATATAATTATTTCGTGTTGCAACGATTCAAGACATTGCTCGATTTGGCATGTAACGACCCGTACATATTCACGTTGAAAGCTCTACAGGTATTCTAGCTCATGTATTTCACCATGTACCTATAATATTCTCTTGCTTCGGTGCATGTATGTACTCTCTGTTGCACCGTAGCTGATGCACTTTCGCGCTGCTGTCCGACCCCCCAACTTCGTCGTTCGGTGTACGCGTATCAACGCTACAGGTATATTCTACGTTTTCTATATAGACATTTCGTACTACCTATGTATATATATATATATATATATATATATATATATATATATAGATACGTATATAATTCTGTGTTAAACCATACATCAGCATACTGATCAACTCGGTGCATACAGCGAATACTGTTGTTAGTACCGCGATGCCACTGTTGCACTTTTGCCCCCTCTCTATATGCACACCGACACCACCACTGCTATTATACACGTCGCGGGTTATAAAGTCCGAGGCAAAAACGTATTTTATTCATATCGATGATTCTCAACATGAGTATATCCCGAGAAACGTGTCCATTAAACGCGAATATAATTTCAGGACGAGCGTGTATACGCACTCACTTTTGTGTCCATTTATGCTATCGCGATAGCGCGAAGGAATTCGTTGTGCATGATAACCAGAGATATATGTCAATGTCATGCTCAGCATATATTTGGCTCTCTTTCTCTCTGTCTCTATTATATATATATATATATATATATATATGTAGTGCATATATGTATATTGACTGCTAGCAAACAAAAAGGTGAAAAAAAATACAATTTTGACAATAACCTGAGCTGGGCTGCGTCATTTCTATCACTTATACGCAGCAGTCCGGTTATCCGCCATTCGATGTTTATTCGAATCTCCCGCAACATTCGATGTATCTGACTTCGCTAAGATTCAAGAGATGTCTCAAAAACTCTACATTTCTTGTTCTTCACATTGTATCATCGTACTTATCCTTGAACAGAAATCGATGCATCAGTTCTCATCTTTTACCTCATACATTTTATCATTTCAAAAATATCAATATTCAATTGACGTGACTGAATATTAAGAAAAAAAAAAAAAAAGATATTAATAATTCATCGATCGCAGTGGCAGGTACAAATAATTTCGATTGAATGCTCTCCGATATTCCTGGCTTGAATGGCTCGAATGACCGAAATCCCTCTGGCTTGAATGGTAAAGCGTTTCCAGAATTCTCGACTTTACACGCATGAATAATAATTCATCTTGCAAAATTACTACAGCCAGCTCACCCGACGTATTCCCACGAAGTCTTGAAACTTCCATCCAAACTTACAATGTAGTTGCTTTTTTTTTACACAAGTTTTACCAATAAAAAAGAAAGAACCGCAGCCTCGTTACATGTACACTCTTTATTATTAATAGAATTTTTCCGTTGCTATTCACGCTCAAAAGAACATTATACGTAATGGAAAAATTATGTATTTCATTGCTGTAGTACATACGTGTAGGTCAGGCAGATATAATAGTGCACAAAAGCTTTTCCGTATATAATTACATCGATCGGACTGGTGTGCCTATATAGACACGAATGAAAGAATTATAGTCGCACTTGAGTCCGCGGGAAAGCTCTATATATGCTCGGGAAAATCAATTGCAGTGAGAGGTCTGAAAGATTTATTTTGTAATTGTTCAATTTGTGCGTCGGTTATTTTATGTACCGCGATTGTATTGGGCCGTGGAATATAGAATGAAAATGGGGTATTAAACTCACACGAACAAACTTGTCTTTAAACATGTATATATGCGAAGGGCACACGTTTCTTGAATTCAAACAGGTAGAAAATTTCGTTCGTCGAGGAAAACCCGCACATTTCGAGAGCTCGCGTCTCTCACTTTATCCCTGTATATATACAGCGCGAACGAACCATTTGAGATTTAAGGGGACTTAATTAGTTCCGGAGCGCTATAAATCCTCTCCATCACTGCGGCTCCCACACACCGGCGATCTTTCGCTCGGTTTCACCCCGAATCACCCTTTTCCTCTCGCTCGCTTCACACCCCAACCATGCCAGTTCTCATCTCTATTCTCACATTGCGCCCGCGTTTTCCCCACTGGGCTGCTTTCTCTCGTTCTCTTTTCCGACCCCCGCCGTACACACGTTCGCGGGCACTTGGCATTTGTTCGTACAATCCCGGAACCACTAGACCGGTATAGCCATCGGTAGCGACACACATAAATACGTATATGTGTGGCACGCTCTAGACGTTCCCTTTTCTAAACCCCCCCCTCGACCCCCTCCGCCCAATGGATAAAGTTTCTCGTAACTGAGCTAAAAATGTGTGCGCGTTCGTGTGAAATGGCGAACGACCAAGGTGGCAACTTTCTCGTTCTAAATCACGTAGCGCCCTTAATTTTCGTCCCACGACGACGACGACGACGACGACGACAGATGAAATTAAAACGTTTTCCCTCTCTCGTGTACCTCGTTCACGCGAAGTGTCTCTATAGACGTGATCGAAAAATTCGCGAAAAAACAAAAAAAAATCATTCGGTTCAGTCCAAGTTCACTGGACAGCCTTAAAAAAACTTTGGGCTACAATGTAAAATATTTAAAAAATAACTTATATATACGATCAGAAGTGAACAATGATCGAAATTTTTCGAATGAATATAAATAAATCCGTTTTGCGGTTTAGGGGGCCAAGCAGCAGAGATTTTCGACTCATGAGAAATAAACTTCCGCATCGATTCCACATTTTGCTTATATTTTTTTATCGAAACATAAAGCGGCCTCTCCCGTTTATACACAATGCACTATCGGAAATTTACTCGTTGATATATGCTGCCTAAAAATAACAATTGAATAACGAAAAAACCATTACGAGCATTGGAATTTAAAAAAAAAATGTAAACGACCAAATCCCTTTACGCTTTTTGGGCCGCGAACTCTGCTACCATTAATATGACGTTTTCGTACGGTGAACGCGGCCGCGTCATCGATTTACCTCTTTTTTTTCCCGTTCCCAGGTTTTTCATGAGCCATTCCGCGTGACCTCCCGCGCGTCATCATCATCCCCTTCATACGCGAATCCCCCGTTCACGCTTCCCGACAACCGTGTTACAATAATGTTCCCTGCGTGTTGGACTGGCGTGCTCCCTGAATACCCATACATAACTAAATAAACATGCATTTATTTATATATACATATATATATGATGCATAATCAACGGCTACACAACCCTGAAGCACCTACATCGTGTGTCATGCGTTGTGTATTCCTGTCCCTTTAAATTCTGAGCATTATAGATAAAATATTGCGGAAAATGCATTGCCCAAACTCCCCCAGCAGTACAGAGGATTTTATACCGTTTCGTTTTGTAACGCCGATTTTACATATATCCGACTGTGAAATACACGTAAAGTACACGCGGGGGTGTCGAAATACGACGCGAAATATGTTATTGGAAAAATTTCACCGGGACTATGTTTCGCGCTGTGCAAAGTTGAACGCGAGCGCAAAAGCGGTTGAAAGAGGGTTGGGAATAAGGGGGGTAGTTTTGGAAAAGCGAAGTACGATAAAATGCGGAATTGAAGTTCCGCGGGTTTGCCAATTTGCATGCATACCTGTATATATAATTTTTGTACATAAAGTTTTCCTCCACACGCCCATGTACATCACACAAACATACGTATGTCTGAGTGCATATGCTGTATACGTGTATCACCGATGCAATATACAGTATTGATTGTATAATCATGGATTGGCGAGAGACTCGAGTGCATGGATGGCCGCAAACGCGATACAGATGTACATATATATATATATATATATATATATATATATATATATATATATATATATGGCATTCCATGTCAGATCAATCTATGTTTGAGCCTCACATTTTTATTCTTTCTTCAAATTAATTTTGGAAAAAGTGACACTCGAAAAACCCTTAGTTTCCAATTTTTTTTTTTTTTTTCTTGCCAATTTAGATAAATACTTCAGAAATTATAGCGGGTTAAAATCTAAAAAAGGACCGTTTTTTTCAATCGGAAAAAATTCTCAAAAATTCTTTGGAAAATTTCAAATTTTTTGAACCTAGACCCATGATGGGCCGAGGTCTCCTTCTCGGCTCTTCGATCCTTGGAACATATGCAACGTTTCACGAAATCTCTGCGATTTAATTTTTTTCACTTTTTTGTAGTGTTCTCGGATATTTTTCGTGCGACATCGTATACTTGATAGTCTTTTTTTTTTTTTATCAATTTATTGTAGGTATATAAGATCTCTTGAAATTCTAACTCTGAAGAACTAATTGAGAATTGTTCTCAAGTTCAATTAGATACTGCATTAGCGTTGATTTCAGGCAGTGAATTATGTTTTTCTTACGGTGAAATGAAAAGAAATTTTAAGAGATATTACCTTCGATAATTTATTTAAAAAAAAAAAGCTATCAAGTGCTCTATTAATTCGAAAAGAATATTCTCTTGACTTTTCGGATGATTTTCTACGGACACTTGTCATACGAAAAACATCTGAGGATGTTGCATGTTTCAAGAGTTGAAAATCCATTAAGGAAATCTCAGACCATCATGAGTCAAAAATTCGAAACTTTTCAAACAGTTTTCGAGAATTTTTTCGATCAACTGCTGATAACTCCTGAAGTCTTTATGAAAATTTACAAACAAACATTTGGAAACTGGGGATTATTCGAGAGCTACTTTTCCGCAAAATTAATTTGAGGTAAAAAGAAAAATGTGAGGATCAAGCATAGGTCGATCTGACATGGATTGCCGCATACGTTGCTTTGCATAGAAGCGTGTATATTTACATATAGACGTATATATATATATTATATGTATGTAAATGGGAATGTGTTCTGGAGCCATTCGGCCGGTTGCCGGTCAAGTAATGAAATTTGACTGGAAATTAACCACCGGACTGCGTACACACGGGTAACGCTAGATTGGAATGAGAGGCAGAGGGATGAGGCTATATAAGCATTGAGGACGAGGGTATGTGGGGTGAGCGTGAGTGCAGGGAGGATGAGTCTACGGGTGTGCATCAGGAGTTCACACATTCATCGAAAAGGTATCAGGGGGGGTGTACACCGATATGCAAAACGGCGAGAAAATACGCGGCATAAAACACGAAACTATCGAGCTTATATATCGAGTATGCATATGGAAAAGACTCGTATATTTATCGTACATATACAAGCTTATATGACTATAGGGAAACTATAAATCAACTTCTGGCAAACATAAGGGCTTAATCTCAATGACTTTACGCGCTGAATCGCGTTGGTATATGTCCCTTCTGCTTGCTGGCAGTCACCCTTGTACGTACAATCAATGCTTTGCACTCTGTGTGTATGTTTAAAGGACAATCTCCTACCTCCCCTCCTTTGACTTGCACATCCTACACGCAGTTTTGCATGCAGTTGCACAAATGCACGTATGTAGGTGTCACCATAAGCGTGGGTAACGGTGCCGAGGGACTGTACAGATATCGAGGTACATATAGAGAAGACAAGAGAGAAAGAGAGAGAGAGAGAGAGAGAGCCAGAGTGTCGTAGCATCTCGTCGGGGAAAATAATGGCCAACCGTTTCGTGATAACGATGAGTTAGCATTGCGCTTCGGTCTCTCGCGTATGTATACCGATGACTGCAGCTCTACGTCCATTTATTCTGTATATGCATGTATGGGGAATCTCATCCCAAATTAATCAAGAACCAACGCTCACCCCATTTTTTGATCGATACATTTTTTTTTTAATAACTTTCAGTCCGAGGGAGTAGATTTGTTTTTCTTTCCTTCTGTTCCTCTGTTTTATTTTCAATCGGCAGGCAGAATTAATTATGCAATTATTTTCCGAGTCCTATATATATACATCACAACGATTTTTTTTTTTTTTTTGCGAAATTAATCTTCGTACGATCCGAGGAAACGGATATTTTAGTTTATTTATTACGTTGATAAGCAACGATTATTCCCACGAGGTTTTGTTTTCAAAATTTATTTTTATTATTATCTTTAATTATTTTTTATTTGCTTTTTATTGTATGACCCGAATATGCACTTTATTTTCAATCATCCAACGTCAAGATGGTGAATTTTTTGTGATCATATACATATCTATGTATTTTTCTATAATTGATGAGATGTATGTTCAAATTTAACTGCACCAAAAATTTCGAAAAATCATAAAGCTGGCCAAGACACGAAGCATAAAAATAGAAATGTTATGAAAATGAAGTATACTCGGGTACCGGGGGCGAAGCATGAAAAAATGATGAATCGGAAAAAAAAGGTTTCGTGGATCGGCAGCCGGTCGATTTGGGCCAGAATGTCTCATACATGTATACACATGTATAGCAGGTGCTTTTTTACATATGTTCACGCTGATACCCTGTACCATACAACATATATGTATTATTTCATATGGTTCACTAAGGTGTACACATATTTACGTATATATCCTCGATCGCATAATATGTCTCATATATATTTACGTATCGTTCGGTCTGTGTGTATAAAGCTTTCCTTTTTTTTTTATTGCCAATGAAAGAAGAATGGAAAAAATATCGAAGAAAGTTATACGAACGAATGTAGAAACGAAAAAAAAAAAAAAAAAACGAACATTTGCAACATATTTGTTTTTCTCCGGTCGTTTTTCCCTTCCACTTTCGATCGTCATACTATATCGAATTTTATGTTTACCGAGAGCGTGTAGGAAATGCGAGGGAGGAAGAATAGATAGAAAAAAGTGAAAAAAAAAAGTACAAGCGCAGCAAAAGGTCGGGTAAATTCTAAAGCACGATGGTTCGAGGGAACGTGATACACGCGTATCAAAAGATATATAGATATATAATACATATATATGTACGTATAAGAATGTGTATATTTCTATATATCCTGCTGTACATCGGTTTCTGTCCTCGTCAATATCATACTTTTGGCATCCCAACCATCGGTATAAAACGGCGACCGAAACATCGGCAATACATTATATATATATATGAGTATGAAGTAATACAAGTGGTCGGAGAAACAGTAGATAGAGTTATATGTGCTCAGACCAATCCACCAGAGGGTAGAAAGAAGCACATATAGCCCGGAGAATAACAGAGGGCACGTTTCGCAATATCGGTCGTCGAATAAATTTTCGAAACTGCTTGCGGGAATGGCCTATAGCTGTTTTTTCGTCGCCCCTTCTTATGCATATATATATATATATACATATGAATGCTCGATGTGCCACAGACTACCCCCTCGTCTTTTCGCGTCTGTGAAAAACTCGCGCGAGCTCGTGGAAAAGTTGCTTCGCGAGCTTACCGCGACGTTCCACGAGACTCCGCGAAGGTCGCCGTAACAAAAAAAAAAAAAAAAAAAAAAAAAACAAAGAGTACGAAAGGAAGAGTTCTCGATGAGAGCTGCAAGCTAGTCGAGGCGAAATTTCTTTGCTCGGCGCAGACACAGGAATTGCCAGATGGAATGAAAGACAGTATGGGAAATGGCATTGAGGAGAAGATGCTGGAAATTCAATTTATTTTTTTTTCATTCTTTCTTTTCGTCGTTATTGAGACTTAGAATTGGAGGAACGTTGAATTTGTGATCAGCTCGAGATCCCCATATCGAATAAGATCTTGAAATTCTTTCGAAATTGAAATCACGCGAGTTTGAAAAATTTTCGGCAATTTTTTTTATCGCAGCCAACGAAAATATAGACAGGGTGAACCAAGCAGCCATTTACAATGTCTATTCACGATGTTTTTTTTTTTTTTTAAATGAAGGAATCCTTTCAATTGGGCAAGCTTAACTATACAAATGATTGTTTTTTTTCTCCATAAAACCGTGAAAAATTCAATATTTCAATTTCTCTGGTTTATCGAAAATTTTAAGGAGTCATCCGATGCGGAAAACGTTTCGCAATATTTGAACCGCGCGCAGGAATAAATTTTCGGTTGCACCGGAAACGGGGGTGAAGCGCACAGTGCCCTCCTCTGTTCTCAGCTGTATCACAGTATTTTCGCAACAGAGGCGTACAGGAAGGGGGGGGGGAATAAAAAAACAAAGAAGGATAGTCTGGAGCGCAAAGGGATGGAAAGAAGAGTGCAAGCAGGAAGGAGAAAAAAAAACCCAACGCTGGCTCGACGGTTCATTTTTTCTCGTCCGTTTTTTCCCCCCAACGGTACTCCTTTCCTCTCTCGTTCTCTTTCGAACTACTTTGCAATATCGAGTTGCCATGAATCTTGCAACGTGCCAAAAGCGGATTGGACGCCTTTGCCTCGTTCCGCGAGAGAGACGTTTTTATTAAAAATGAAAAGTAAAAAAAAAAAGGGAAAAATAACCGAAGTTCCCGTCGATTCTTACAGGGTATATGAGGTGTATAGAGAGGTCGCGATCCACGATCTCCCTTGCCAATCTCTTCGTTTTCCCCCCAAAGTTACCGCGAGTCGCCATCCCGGCATGACAAGTCGCACGAATTGTTTCGAGAATCGACATTCGAGCATACACTGTAAAAAATGTGGTGTTAAATTCAACACTAATTCAACACCGCTCACGAATTCTATAGTGGTCCACCCCGCTCTGTGTGACCTGTTGGTGTTGATTGCCCGGTGTTAAGTATTGATAGTTGACACCAGACTGCGGTTCATCCGATTTGACACCAGGACAGATTCTACAGTGGATTCTAACACTTTACAGTGTGTTATAATAACACACTTTAAGTGCGTTAATTTTGTACGCATTTATCGTGTCAATGGAGCCAAATGAAAAACGCGGGTCAAATTGGCATAATAAATATTGTTTATTATTTATAAATTAGCAATTAGGAATTATCGATGAATGAATTTAAAACAGTTGTTCCATTATTTTTGAAAATCCTGTAAATTAAAAAAAAAAAAATAAGTCGTTGACTGGGATTTGAACCCACTATCCTCCAATCGACGAATTCAGCACTTTCGACCCTTAAATAACCATTAAAAAAAAAATTAAAAATTTGGAAATTATTTTTTTTCACGAGTGTTCCCGGCTTGGAAGCGCGGACGTTATTCCGTCGAAATTAATTTTGAGCCTACCTGAGATTTTACCTGAGACCTACCTAACGACCTACCTAACGACCGACACTCTACCACTACGCTATTGATTCCTTATGAGTTTCTTGTATTTAAATGATATTAGTATACGAGTTCTCATACACCATTCGGTGTATCCTATGACTCCAAACGAATTTATGTATGATTATTTTGGGCGATTAAATTTCACACATTAAGTCGTATATTTCAGTATATGCGCAACACCGTCATGTGTGAAAAATTACCACCGAACAAGTGCAACGCAAATTCGTTTCTAGCTAACACCGCCACTCGGGAGATATTCGCTCAGAACGGCGTTAACATGCCGTTAATAAATATTCCGGGTTCATTCTTTAAGTCTGTATATCTCCAAAGTTGTTTGCCGAAATGAATTATAATTTTAATTGAAATAGCACTCAGTCGGTGAGTTCAACTGCGCCTTCGAAGCACATATTTACACCGGATTTAACTAATCACGACATTAGAGTGGTGTCGTATCAGAAGATAAACGGTGTACTTTCATGAAAAAATTGTGCGCGATGTGGTGAAACACTGGGTTTAGTGTTAAATTTTGATGAAAAATCGCTTAACACCGATATACAGTGTACGAGGTCAACCATGATATCAGAACGGTGCTGCCGATAACACCACAGATTTTAACCACTAACACCGCACCAAATTGACACCCCTGATTTTTTACAGTGTACAATATACATCTACAATGTATTTACATACTTATGGGGATGAAGAAATAAAGGAATAACGGAGCATATTCTAAGAGCATATATCCTTCATCGAATTTCATATCGTATCGCGATCGATCGCGACTATAACGTTTGCGCGCGTTATGATTTATTCATGGCCTCTCGCTCTGTGCCCATGTATACCTCTTTCTTCGTGTATTGGATGCGACTGCAGATTTATATGAGCTCGTGTTCTTAAAATAATAATAATAATAATAATAATGAAAACACGAGATAATTGATATACTTCCTTCGTATATTCTGCGAGTCCAACTCTTTGGGACTCACCTTAACCGATAGTACATCGATGATATACTATACACGAGTATACTCTGCCTATAGTGCGGCAAAAGTCGAACCACGTGACGGTCGAACAGAGCGAGTTTTCGCGTCATAAAGACTGCAAAACCATTCGAGATACATGTATATCTATATATTCGTACGAATATGCATTCTCGAGGGGTCTGGGAGACTTAGTTCGAGACTAAACTGGCGCGTATATATATGGTATAACCGAGAACGGTGGCAACCGATACGAGGCACACATGCACGCGCTGACTCACGGAGTGTGCTCTCGCAGTTCGATAAAACCCATTTATTTATGCCCCCGAGGAAGTGAAGCTGCCAGACAGCAACCGCAGCCACCGCGACGAATCCACCTGAGAATCTTGAACGCGGAGAGTAGACAGAGAGAAAAGCTATCCTCCACATTCAGGACGTGAAACTGATAGAAAATGTATGTATCTGTAGTATATTGTAGATACGTTTGTATGGGCATTGGTCATTTATGGAATTAACCGGTGAGAATCGATAGTTGGAAGAGCTCATCGATCGAAACCGAGAGCTGAAGCCTCGTATTATATCCTGCTGCTCGTGCACATTTTTCCTTTCTCGCCGCGATGTAATTCAGGCTGCTCGCGTACATTTTAAACAGTGGAATCTCGATTTTTTTTTTTCTTCTTCTTTCAATTATACCGATTTCTCAATGAATTTATCTCGAGTTTTTACGCAATTTAGGCACTTTGTCATTTTCAAATTCCATCCGATTTCCTTTCGATCTTCTTTCACTCGTAACCCACGCGGAAATTTCCCTGTACACTCCTAAAAGCATTGAGTCTTCTCACTGGCCATAGCTCTGTCCGTCGCTAGACTTGATCGAAAAGCGCTAAAAACAATACCATTTACATAGCTGGGAAAATTCTTTCCTGTCGCATTTTAAAGCCAGTTTGCTAGCACAGTCGGCACATTCTGGCTAAGTACTATACCGAGGAATAATAAAATGCGATGATGCCACCATCGATGTTTTGTCAATTTAGCTCATCTTGTGAGACACATATAAGGCTGTCCGGGGACAGCAGCCAGAAATTCCCAAACTCAATTTGTCGTCTGCCCATGCTTTTCGATGGAGTATTCTTGGTCGGATACCAAGGCGGGACCTGATCGAGAAAACTTCCGTGGTTTGTTCCAAAATTAAAAAAAAAAAAAAATACGCGGCGTTACTATATCTCCGTATACCGGTGGACGAAGAGATGCGCAAAATTATCCGGGCTCGAATCAAAATCCTAACCTCGTTGTTATAGAAGTTCTTTCGTTCTCCGTACGTCTACGCCGAGTGCAAGGGGAATACTATTCATAATTGTCAGTCCTATACAAGTGTGTCTGGATCGTGTACATTTATTGAGAATTGTGAGGTGTTATGTGTACAGTGGAAAAAATTGTGGACGATGAAAACCGAAAAGTGTTAAGCCACCAAATAATTTGGAACAACATATATCATGAGTGTATATGGCTTATTGCTGAACTGTATATGAAAAAATATGAAAAAAAATGGTGCTCAAAACAAATGGTATGACACATTTAATGAAAAATCATTACCCGGCTATAATATCATTGTAGCCCAAGCCCATCAGCAGTCATTCGCGAGGTACGATATACGACATAACCTCCAAATTTTGAACCAGGGACCAGCCATCAGCTGGACTATTTCTGGTTAGGGGGTGGCTGCAGAACGATGTATATTGGGGATGTACTTCGATTGCGTCGTTACCCAAGAATGAGTTCAAATTTTCACATGGGAATTGAAACTCTACAAAATTTTACAGGCAGAAATTCGATTCTTTTTTTCTCGAGCTCTCGATTCACTCGACTTTTCGATCATTTTTACGCAAAATTTAATTTAATTTAATTTTTACACAGTGAAACCTCGATTTTGTCAAACTCGATTGTTTCAATGTTTCGATCGATATTCGCCGTTCTCGATTAATTAAAAAAAAATAACAGAATGGGAATTGCATCATACCGAGAATAAATTTATGCATACGAATGTACAGACGCGTTTGGCAAGGTACATAAATACGCACATAATAAAAAATGATAATAACCGCGAGTACTCGCGCACGTACACACGCCTATATAAGCAAATAAATGCATCGAAGGCTCGAGCTTGATATGTGCTACGATCGAACGAGTAAAACGCGCGTATGTACGCGCCTTGTTAAACGGGTGACTCGATAATCACGGGGGGGGGGAGGGGGAGGAGAAAAGACGGTGAAGGAGAAAAGGGGGCACACGCACGATCTCGTTGTACCGACACACAATGAGGAAATGGAAAAACTTGCTGCGTGTGTCTCGAGAACTCTCACTGGTATAGTACTTGTATATAGTATAGTATAATATAGTACTTGGATATAGCCCTGCGGGGAAACAAGATCGATGCCTCTTGGCTGCTCTTACGTGAGTGCATGGACACCATAAGCCATGAACGGTACAAGGAGAAGCAGCAGCTTGCAGAAAATTTATTATTCTCCACACGTAACTAATTTTCTTCGTGTGTGCACTCTCCTGGACTTGCATGTATATATACGAGATCACTGTATCGAAGAAAAAGAGAGAGAAAGAGGGGGAGAGAGAGAGAGAGAGAGAGAGAGAGAGAGAGAGAACACGCTTCGGGGCTGTATAATAATGGTATAGAGGATACCAGTCGCGTATTAAAAAAAAAAAAAAAAAAACATACATATATGTGTGTTATACTGTATCAGTAATGCGTCAGGGAGCAAAGTCGACGGACAGTTGTTACGAAGCGACGATGAAACTGTTCGCAGGTGCTGCTGACTTCGTACTCTCAACTCTTGTAAACCATACGATGTACATAGACATATGTGTACACGCATACGAGATGAAGGGAAAAAAATGAGAGTTAGTCTCTCTTTCCTTTTCTCTCTTTCTCTCTTTCTCTCTCTCATTCTTTCTCTCTCTCTCTCTCTCTCTCTCTCTCTCTCTCTCTCTCTCTCTCTCTCCTTTCTCTCTTTCTCTCTCTCCCTTTTTTTCTCGCTCCACGATACAGATAATTTCGTAATTAAGTGAGACATACCAAGTCGAGCAAAAAAGCTCGTGTCTAATTAGAAATTGCGCACTCTTCGAAATCCCCACGCGTTGCGATCGGAGGATCCGAAGGGGAAAAAAGTTACGAGCCAACTTCTGCCGCATGTTTTAATTAGATTTTATTTGACAAGATTAAACGACATTTTACACAAAAAAAAAAAAATAGTCTTGCATCGCACTCGGAAAAATTATACGTTGTGCAATCCTCCCGAGGGATTTAATAGATTTTTTTTTAGTTGGGAGGACAATTTTTTTTTGTAAGCTGCCAATGCCTTGTGATTGGAACGAATCAATGAATGATACGGAACGTCCGGAACATTTTTTTTTTTTACCCTACCGACAGCCACTCATTTCTTTGCATGCTCATCGAATAATTATTCATTTTGTTTAACTTACAATCCGCCAGGATGCCGATCTTTCTCGAGTAAAAATTTGTGAAGTATAAATTGTAAATAAAAAGCACAATAACGTTCCTGTGTTTGACGAAATGAAATCTGACTCCTCGTGCCGAAAGAGTGGCGCTCTAAAAGCATGCAGCAATGCAGTCTATATGCGTACAGAAAATGTAGAAAAGTCACATGACCCCGGTGTATTACCAATCGGCATGGTTGCTCGTTGTCGTTGACGATATAACGAAAAAGCACGGGATAAAGGTAACGATGTTTATACGTAACGAGAAGTCGATAAGGTCCGTATACTGAATACTGAAAGAACGGAGAAAACGACGAAAAAAGAAAATTAAGATAGTGCGATATCGCTCAGTGCAAGCCGTAAAGAGAAAAAGAGAGAGAGAGAGAGAGAGAGAGAGGGAGTGAGAGAAAACGAGGTCGCGTCAACGCGAGACTTTGTATTTGAACTGGCGGACGTTGAGCAGCAGCGAAGACTTTGCCCGCAAGCGCAAGGGTCATAAATTAATTCGTCGCAGCTCTAATTGACACTGTTTAGTCCATCTCTCTCAGTCTCTCCATTATGCCTTCTCCTCTCTCTCTCTCTCTCTCTCTCTCTCTCTCTATCTCTCTCCCTCTTTTTATTTCGCTTCCTCTCTGTGTCCTCTCACCATCCACGAGCTAAAACTTTCGTTTGCTTCTCGAATTTGCTCTCGGCTTTTGCACCAACTCGCGCGACTATTTATACCTCTCTTGAGCAGCCATAGTTGCAAACATCCGCGTTTATTTCTCATGCCGCACACAATTTTCACTGTTATCTTACGCGATGTTCTCGAAAACGATTTTTCCTCTCTCTCTCTCTCTCTTTCACACTCCATATATAGTCGTACAATTTGTAGAAGAATATTAACATATTATGTTATCTATTCTATAGACGATACACCACGCGATAAACGCCCCCACAAACATATGTAACGATGAGTCTATCTCACAATTTCAAGAACACACGTTTCAGGCCTACCGTGTTAAATTTCAAGGGCAATCCAAAGTATTTATTGGATAAATTTAGTTCTGGAATCAAAAACGTACTTTTAGATTCGCGATTGTGCAACAAAAAAAAAAAACTTCCACGACTTTCGGTTTTCCTTTCGAGATTTTCGCGTATAAAATGAACAACGAGAAAAAACAATAAAAACAAAACGTAATCCCGAACCTTGACACTACTGCTGCAGCTCTTTCGAGCTAACCAATCAACAATATTTGTTATTTTCTTTTTACATTTATTATTATTATTATTATTATTATTATTATTATTTATTAAATTCCTCGAAAAGGGGATTAGAGTCGACATTGTTCTTTCGACTCCGATGTGGAAATGCCATTTCTTTTTTTGGTTTTTTTGGTTTTTTTTTTTTAATTGCTCGAGTCAGTAAAGTCTACTGTTCGCTGAATTACTCGAGTATATAACGTGCGTATGTATACAAGCGGCATGTGCATATAGCAGTTGTGTACTCTTTCCATCGCTCGAGTCATCTCTCGTGTTCGCGTCTTTGCATTCGCGCTGTACTAACTCTCAGCAGCAACCGGCTAACTGACGAGAGCGAGGACAAGACTATTTCCTGCATCGAGTCACCTCCGAGCACCCGCCCGTTGCATATTCTCATCGTCGGCTTTGGCGCGCTGAGACCGAGCACAAACGGCAGTTACTACTGGTATACGAGTAACAAGTATAGTATAGTAGTAGCGGCAGTAGAGATCCGCCGAGACGGAATGAGTAAACGAGGCGTGAACGTAAACGACCTGCTGGGCGGCTGTCGTTCTGGTGTAATGCCAGAGCTCTTCTCTCTCTCTCTCTCTCTCTCTCTCTCTCTCTCTCTCTCTCTATCTCTCTCTATCTCTCTCTATCTCTCTCTATCTCTCTCTCTCTCTCTCTCTCTCTTCACTCCAAATTCTCTTTTTATCTCCTTTCCTTTGCTATTCCGTCTCTGTGTGTACTGTTGGAATAATCATGTGAAATTCGGCACTCCAAACACACACTGTCTCACCTCGTTTTACCATCGCTCTCTCTCTCTCTCATTCTCTCTCTCTCTCTCTCTCTCTCTCTCTCTTTCTCTTTCGTAGCCCGTGTATGTATGTTTAATCTCGCGAACCGTGTAAATTTGAAAGTTCTCCGCGCTTCGCTGTCTCTCTCAACGACGACAAACGGCGCTCTTCTTCGTTATTACCTTCATGATTTCCGCTCGCGTTCCTTTGAACCAACCCAAAAAAAAAAGGCGAAACAAAACAATGTGTCCGAACAAAAACATATTTTTTGCGAGCCCTGACGAGAACGCGAGAGATGTTACATGAGGGGGGTTTTTTTTTTTTTTTTTTTTATTATTTTCAACATAATTTGGATGTGGTAATAACGCGATGTACCATGCGATTTAATGACAAAAATCCAAAGAAAAAAGCAAATTGTTGACAAAGGTTGAAGTTTCGTAAGAAAATTAGATCTTGTCCATTTCCACTTGACGTCTGGGAGGGCTTTTACTGCGATAATTCACGATAAAATTAAAGTTTCTTATTATTGTTAGTGCTGTTTGTCATTATTTTTTTTTTTTTTTATTATTCTCAAGTAACACTCGAATAATCACGCGCCTACGTGAAATATGGAGTATAAGGCTTCCCGTGGCTGAAGGAGGAAAAGTTTTAGTTCGAGGGAAAACGTGAAATGCTTTTTTCTTTTTCATAGATATATAGATTTTTTTTTCGCGATGGCTGCGGAGCGATATAGAGCACTCCGGGAAGGTGAGTATAGACGAGAGAGCGAAAGCTCTAACGGGCGTCGTCTCTCGTCGAAGGGCTCTGTTTTATTATGCAAAAGCTCTCGGTGGCAGTCGGGTCGTTCCACGAGTACTCCGGGGGCAGAGGAGTTGCATCCGGGCGCTAGACCATTTCGAGTGCACCGAAGCTTGCATCAGTAGCGCATGTACATACACACACACGGACATATATATATATATATATGTATATGTGTGTGTGAGTGGATATACGACGAGGAGCATGAGGAGTGGGAGGAGGAAGAGGGAAAGGAGACTGGTAAAAAAGAGAAAAAGAACGGGATGGGGAAACGTGGAAGGTTGGAAAAAGCCTCCGCGCCCCCGAATCGCGTAAATACGGGCAGCCATTTTGCGATAAACTTTTTTTTCGGCGCGGGGTTCCACCTCGATGCTGGAGAGGAGAAGAGGGATGTTGGGTTGCGGGAAACCCAGAGTATAAGCGGAAGAGAAAAAGAGCGAGAGAGTACTGATAGAGAGCAGAGGATAGGGAGAGAAAAAATGGGAGAGACGATTGAAAGAGGTAGAGAAAGAGAGAGAGAGAGAGAGAGAGAGAGAGAGAGAAAGAGAAGAGGAGGAGGAGGAGGAGAAGGAGGAGGATAGGAGTGACTGCGAAGCTTGAGCCCGTGATAAAAGAAGGGAGAGAGATAAAGCATATAGAGAGAGATGGAAAAGATTCGAAAAGTGGAAAATATGTAGAGGTAAAAGAGATAGGAGTGGAAGAGCCAAGAGAGGGAGAGAGAGCGAGGGAGTGGAGTGGTGTGTCGAGGGATAGAAAGCTGGGCAGACTAGTTGGGAATGAAAAGCGCCGAGAGAAAAAGTTTGGCCGCGCGGTCTCTCGAAGCTCCAGTGGGAGGTCGAGCCACGAGGAGAGTGGAGGTGCGAGGAGAATGAGGAGGAGGAGGGGGAGGTCGAGAGGGAGCAGTGGTAGAGGGTGCACTCGTGCACTATGATCCGGGGTAGAGCCGACGCGAGTTTTCGTTGAGAAAACCTATAGATGTATAGAACGAGCGAGAGCAGGTAGGAGCGAGGGAGGAGGATTATCAAAGGAAGAAAAAAAATACGAGACAAAGAGAGACAGAGAGAGAGAGAGAGAGAGAGAGAGAGAGAGAGAGAGAGAAAGAGAGAGATGAAGAGTAGAAAAAAGTAAAGAAAAGCAAAAAAAAGAGGAGCGAGAATGTCGACGGGATTGCGCGGGTTGCAGGGATGCTCAACCGATTGGTCGATCTCGCAATTTTTCGTTTTTTCCATCCGGGGAAGGGGGAAAATTGCTTTTTTCCTATCCAACCTTTTGCGCGAAGGGCGTCGAGGAAGCTCAATATGGGAGAGCAAGGAAGATGGTTGCACCACTATGTATAGCCGGTGCACCTCTCAAGCTCGTTTTCCCCGAGTCCCTCATTCCCGTGCAACCTTACCGTTCTCTCTCTCTCTCTCTCTCTCTCTCTCTCTCTCTCTCTCTCTCTCTCTCTCTCGCTCTCTCTCTCTCTCTCTCTCTCTCTCTCTCTCTCTCGACAATATTCCCCTGACCTCTACTCTATCACAGGCAGTATCTCCAGGCTCGTTTACTTTCTTGCTTTTTTTAATTCTCTTGCTCTCCCGCGATCGATGTCAATCTGCGCGAATTTTACGGAGCTAAAACCCAGGATACGTAATTTATTATTTGCCGTAAACTAGCAGGTTATTTTAAATCCAACGCCTCGTGTTTTCGCATTTTTGTTAAGCGCGAAAGAAAAAAAAACTTCATAACATTTCGTGTTTTTTATTTTTAATAATTTTTTAGCTTTCGACGCACAGTCATAAAAAATTGGACGAAAATAACATCACCGAAATTAAGCAATACAATAATAATGATAATAATTGACGAAAAAAATATTTAATTTTTTTCGTACAATGTAAATTTGCGACTTTTTTGTAATTCTCCGCAACAATTTTTTAGTGCAGAGAGAAATAAAAAAAAAAGCTCGGTGCTTTTCGCTCGTTAACATATGCTAGGAAGACTTCTATTTCTTTCTCACTCTCTCTCTCTCTCTCTCTCTCTCTCTCTCTCGCTCCTCTCTCTCTCTCTTTCTATCATTCTCTCGCTATTTGGAGTGCCGTGCATACACAGAGAGAGTCGGTGAGTGCAAGAAACGTGCCGGAAGTAAAGCGCGAAGAGAGAGCGAAGAAGATCAGAGTAGTAGCGACGAGAGAGGTGCTTTTCCGTTGACGACGGCGCCAACGACGACGACGAAGACGACGAAGACGACGACGACAATTCCCCCAAGTGGCTCGTCGCCAAAGGCGTCGACGTCGGTGGCTTTCACCGAAGTCTCTTGCCGTCTCACGATTTCACGCCAAGTATATCTCTTGACATCCCGACGAAAACAGATACGAGACAAGAAAATTTCGGTCACCGAAATCTCTCTCTCTCTCTCTCTCTCTCTCATTGTTTCAAACATGTGTTGAAATTTTTTAAATTGTATCTGAGTCAGGTTGCAACGACTGCGGTGCAGATAAAAATTCTCATGTTATCCGACGTATATATACGATACATGTATGTCGACAAAAGAATTTTTTTTTTCATCCACCGAATACGAGAATCGGGCCCGGAGCAAAGTTTCAATTTTATATATATATATATATATATATATATATATGTCCGGGAGATTCGAACTCGGGATTCACGAGAAAAATACACGATGGTTATTTGCACGAAGTATCCCGTGCCAAACAACCGGATGTGTACGTTCTTTCACGGTCGCTTCTACTTATTTTCAGGACTCTTCGTGTCTGATGTATACACATATATGTATATACATGCGCACCAACAGGACAAACACGAAAACAGAAAACCAGAAAAAGATAACCGGAGTTGATGGCAATAGCGTGGCGAACCCTCAAAAACTATTTCAGTGGCTGAGCGAGTTGACGCTCGTCCCTCCCTTTTTTTTCCCCTCTTCGTTCCCTGGCACCGTTCTTCGACGTAGTCGATAAATGGTCCAGGAGACTCTTTTCCCCTCGGTCTTCCTAGTTTTTTTTTTTGCCATTTTTTTTTTTAAAATTTTTTTTCCTGTTTCGTTTCGTCTTTCCTCAACTGCTGTGTGTATCTCTATATACGTATACGGTACTTCGTATACCGACTCTATCGAGGATTCGAGTATCGGGCGTCGTCTTTACGTTCTTCCCTCGCTCCCTATCGCTCTCTCTCTCTCTCTCTCTCTCTCTCTCTCTCTCTCTCTCTCTTTTCTTGCTCCCTCGTTTTGCCAAGAGGGAACCAATCTCCTTTACGATCTTTCGAAAGAAACATCGAAGAAAGCGAGGCAGAGATAGAATCCATGTAGTCCTCTGTGCCGAGAGATCGTATATATAGGTATATACCCTGGTTCTATATACGTGTATAGGGTAGAGAACAGCAAAACGTAGAGGCAGAACTAACGATCGAGGGAGAAAAGAGAAAGGGAAAAGCATGGAGGTCGCGTAAGGTAGAGAAAGAGAGAGGGAGGAGTAACGAGTAAATGAGACGAAGGAGGGAAAGTCGAGTAGTTGAAAGGAAAAAGCGAAAAAATGAAAAAGAACGAGAGAAAGAGAGAGGAGAGAGAGAGAGAGAGAGAAAAAGATGGAGCTGAGGAAAAGAAGCGAAAAACTTGGCCCGTGTAGTTCACCGTAAAGTAATGGCAAAAGTCCCCGTAGCAGACAAGAGAGTTAACCTCTCGAGATGTTACCAGGACGAATTTTCAACTCACTGACACTATTATTTAGTATCGCACGTGTATAGTCAAACATTTTACTGATGCTTGTATATTTGTGAGAAAAATACTTTTCAACGAACGAACGAACGAACCACAATAATCATTTCCCCTTTTACGTGTTTCACACTGTTTTGACGATTTCTCTTTTGCTTAACAAAAAAAAAAAGAAACAAAAAATTCTACCGAAAATCCCATCAACGAGATTGTTCAAAGTGCTTTTCTCTCTGTGTAAATGCAATATTGAGATCGATGTATGAAAAAAAAAAGTGCGAGTCGAGTCTTTGTTATTCAGGAACTTCATTTTTTTTTTTTTTTTTTTTTTTTTTTTTTTTTTTTTTTAAGAAACGCATCGTCTGCTACAATTTTTTTACACTCGGGTCTGAATAAAATTTTTGCTATGGACAATTTTTGACATCGTTGATCCAAAGTATCGCAACATATATGCAGAATCAATGATATATTTTCCATGTCTCGTATAAACGAATCTGGAACTTTGACCTCAAGTACTTCCATCGGGGTGCATACGAATTTAGATTTTTGCACTTTTTCTTTTTTCTTTGACAATCGAAACCAACATCCTCGAGGCACTAAGGGTTTGCAATAGTTTGATATCATTTCGAATCCAAATAAGCCAAAGAGCTATGCGCCATTTCGCGTATATACTATATATATATATATATATATGTATTATATCTGCATACATGTGTGCACCGAGTGTGATATAGGCGCCATTATATGGAACAAGGAAGAAGGTCAGATCGCCCTAATTTCCACGCTGCTCCCCGCGGGGTTAGGAAAGAGCTCGCTCGCTCACCGATTCACTATACTGGGCGGGGTCGTCGCATTATTACGAGCCCGAATTACCTAATTTCACTCGTCGTTACGTTGTTTCAGGAAGCCTCGTAGAGTGCTCTCACTCCACTCTCCCATTTTCACCCCACACATTCTCTCTCTCTCTCTCTCTCTCTCTCTCTCTCTCTCTCTCTCTCTCTCTCCCTCTCTCTCTGCTGCTCTTCCGGCTTCTGGGTCCCTTTTCCGCTCGCTGCTCATCCACGAGCTGGACGTCGCGACGCCGCACGACCGCGGGCTCGTATATATACACAAATACATGTATAATATACAACGTAGCATAAAGGGTATGAATACATATATAGTTTGGCCCGGCTGGTGGTTCCCGGGTGAGTCCTTCTGGCTTTAGGGTTAGCGAAGGATATATATAGGGAGGAAGCGAGGTTCGCGTTAAACCACCCCATTTGAGCGTTTTCCTACCCGACGACGATGACGACGACGACGACGACGACCTTAGCGTAGGGTAAATATAGCCCTGTACCACCGTCGCGCGGTGGTGACGACGGGGGTTTTTGCAGCGCGGTTGCGAGCAGCAAGGTTAGCGGAGAACGAGGAAAAAGGGAGCCAAGCTAGGGGACGAGCGAGTATAGAGAGCGTGGAAGAGGCTTGATGGCTCCTCCACGATATAGATCCGCGTGTCCGCGCGGACTCATGGATGGTATTTCAAAAGCGTCCAATCCGGAGCCACGTATTCGCGACTTGGCCAATGGTTTTGCCGCGTTTCTTTGAGCCACGAAAGTCCCCCCTAGCAAGCCGCGAAAGCCCCGACGAACGCTTTTAAAAACGAGCCAATCGCCGAGTGGAGCGAACCAATCGTCGTGCGATGATGCATTCGAACGACAAACGGTTAGGACGCTGGCGTCATTATGCGTTTGGTCCGCGCGGACTTTCATAGCCCCAAGCCGCGTACACCACGAGGTATAGAAGTATTGTATACGTGTTTATATATATATATATATGTATATGTATAACCTTTGCCCATCGTCATACAACTATAGTACAGTCTCCAAGTAAATATACATACTGGGTAGACTAGACTGACCAAGAATGAGTGAGAGGAGGATGTGCGATGGAGCATATATGAAGAGGGAGCGAGACGACTGGCTTGTACCACGAGGGCTCGGTACGTCGCGTTTCGAGGGCAAAACTATCGGCCACCCACACAAATTCCCCTTTTAGCTGCACACAGAAATCTCCTCTTTTCCCCTTTGCTCTCTCACTCACGTAACAACCCTCTTCGATCTCTGGCTCTCACTCTCTGTCTCTCTCTCTCTCTTTCTTGTCCATTCTGCTGGGGGTGAGATCCTACTCTCTTATGTACATATATATACATATACACGTACACCATCTTTATAACCTCAAACCCACGTTGGGCCACGAGGGGGGTTCCCAATGCCACTGCTGCTTGGCTTCGGGGTAAGAGCCCCGCGAACTCACAACCCAAAGGAGTAGAAGAAAAAAAGAACGCTCTCACACACACACACAAAAGGCTCAAGAGCCGGAGACTGAGAGAGCTCGAGCTCGACGGACCCCGGGCACTCATCAGCTCTCGCTGAGCCGCCTTTTTTTTCCGCTCGTCCGTATATATACAGAAGGAGTACCGGGTATGTGGATATGTCCTTGCCGGTCTCAAGCGCCATCTCTTTTCGCCTTGCGAATGAACAATGAGAGGCAAAAGGGAAAGAGAGCGAGAGCGAGAGAGAGAGAGAGAGGTGAGAGAGAAGGGGAGAGTGGAGAAGGAGATGGATAGATTGCGGTATAACAAAGTCCGATGTTTCGTGCTTACATCGCGATCGCACGTCAATACACTGCGATATTATATGAGGCATTCCATGGATTTTCAGCGCAAGGTAAAAACCCACAAGATTTTTCCGAGTCCTGTAACGTTTTTATTATCAACGAGCACGCGCTAGGAGTGTCTGTGATTTTTTTCAGAATTTTTTTTTCATGAGCCCTGACTCCAGATTTTTTAATTTTCGAAAAATAACACTCAATTTTTCGACTCAAGAAAACTTGAAAGTTATAGGACCGGACAAAAAAAAATGTTCTGCACATAAAATCTGTGATTTTTAATTAACTTTTTATTTAGAGCATTGAAAAAATTAGAAGCTCGAAAAAATCCTTTGATAAATATAAAAAAAAAAAAATCTGTTTTTAAAAAGGTATGTCACGTTAGATTTGGCTCAAAATTGTACTGAATTTTCTGTCGTTAGTGTCGGCAGACAGAAAAAAATTAGCGCATCACCGGCCGTGATACCTTTTCAAAAACAGTTTTTTTTTTTTTCATTTATCATAGCATTTTTTTTTTTCGAGTTTAACATTTTTTCAATGGTCTCATGTCAAAAGTTTTATTCAAAATCACCGATTTTATGTACAGTGCATTTTTTTTTTTTACCGGCTCATAGCTTTTAAGATACATCGAGTGAAAAATTGAGTGTCCTAGGGCGTACTCTTTGATGGTAAAAAGTTTATAGGACTCTGAAAAATAGTGAGGATTTTCACCTTTCTGAAAATCTATATGGAATGCCTCATATATGGATAATTGTATGCATAAAAGAGCAAGATAAAATGGAGAAACAACGAGATGTATGATCGCTCCCTCTTTTGTGCCCAGTCTCGACGAACTACATCGTTGCCGGGAAACAAAGTCTTTTCTCTTCGTGTTCCCCGTCCTTTCAATCTCTCGTACACCCTCTCGTCTTTTCTTCTCCAACCGATCTATATGCACTCCATTATTCCGGTAACTTCGTTTCCCTTACCTATAACTGTCTCTGCGTCTTGTATAGATACGTCTCTCAATGTTTTCTACACTCAGGAGTTTTTTTTTGCTTCCCTCCTGCCTGTACATTACATTTCTTTTCTCCTCTTCGATACGATGCATACGGTATATTTATTGTACATATATATAGATAGACATCGAGACGCGGTTTCTATTTTCCTCAGGATTCATCTGCACATTTCTTTTTTTTTTTTCCTACCGCCCAACGATTTTCTACCCTCGCGTGCACTTATAGCCATATTGGCGAGTTTCTTCCATTCACTCGACACCTATATACGTAGGGTAAAGGTGGATAAATCGGGTCAGCTTGTTCATCCTGCTTGTATCATTCTTGTTCATCTTGCTTGTATCATGCTTGTTCTAAAGTAGAATTGATACCCTTCAAAATTACCGATATATCATCCAGCTTGCCATGCATTAGACTTAATGATAGCAAAATCTCAACTAAGTGACCCGATTCGCCCACCTTTACCCTATACCATCAATTCGAGCATATTCCGCAATGCCATAGCAGGCCGACAATCCACAGGTACAAAATTCCGATTCCGGGCAATTCGCGATCCGTCGTTCGTGACATTTGATATTGCGATGAGAAAAGTAATAAGAACGGCGTAGAATACAAATTTTGGGACAAAATGATTCAGGACAATGTATACAAGGGTCAACGATGGGTATAGGGGTGAAGGGTTATAATGACCATTTTGGAGTTGAGCATTCATGCGGTTACAAAAACTGCAAGTTAGTTTCATGAAAGAATCGGTTCGAAAGTATAAATTGTAAGAAAGATGAAGCGATGCTTTAATCGAAGTATAAGATAGCAATGCCGAATTTACGATCCGATGTCTATGTTCGGCGAAATGATATTTAGGGGGGAAAAGCCAAAGAGCGGTTGGTATATATGGAGAAGCGGCAAAGCACATCCGGTGACGATGAGAGTCAATGCGGTCAGGTATATATAACGTATATATACGCTCGGTTGACCATTAGAGAGCAAAACGAAAGGATGCGCTGGTGTGTTGCAACTGAGGGGGGGGGGGGGGGGGGGGTAAGGGAAACAGAGACCAGCCACGAGCCGCATCGAGCGATAGGTAGTCTTCGGCTCTGTGCCCATTAATTAGGGAATTAAACCACGTGGTCTTCGATCCCACTCGAGCGGTCACGCGCGGTAAGATCGTTCGCGCAACCCTCTATATCTCTCGTAAATATATATACTCGAGTGGCTTTCGGGCAAGGGTGTGCACTTTCCATTCAACTGCGCTCGTACCCATAGTACATACGGGCACGTGTTACTTGTATACGATATACCTTCCTATATAACTCTTGATTCTCGCTCAACTATCGGGAGTCTAAAATCCCTAAAATCCTCATCGATGGCACGAACAAATTTCAAATCCTTTGCGGCTGAATTATCCTTCAAAAATGAATAATTTTCATGGAGCCGTGAAATTATTTAAGATAAAATATTTTTTTTTTTTAATGCAACATCTCTCGCAACATTGCTCGTTAAATTTCGATACAAAAAAGTCATGAGTGGTAACGCTATAACGAACAAAATCACGTTGTACGCAATTAATTCGATCATCCCATCAAGGTTTTCATGAAACCTATACTTCGAAGAAAACTCAACCTAGAATCCTCACATTGAAGCTCTAGCTCCAAAAAATTTCAATATACCTTCCTTTGATCCTCTCTACAGATGATTCAATCTATTTTTATGCTATTCAACTTACAGCTTCTCCCTTGGCGCTCCAATTTATCCATATAAATTCTGATGAACACTGAAATTTTCAGAATTTATCCGCAGCGATCGAAGAGTATCGATTCAGTTAATACGAAATATCGATTCAGAGTTTATGATGCAAGAGATTTTTCATAAATTTTATGTATATTCATGATAGACATTGAAAATTAATTGTTATATTTGTATCGTATTTATTTAAGGGGAGGGGATTCTACCGATTATTTTTTCAAAAGATCGATCTTTTTGTTTCGTAAAAAAGAGTCCAATTACAAAATTTCTTACAGAAATTTTTCGATTCGTAAACTTATAATTATAAGGAACAGATTTAAAATAATTCATAATATTGAATTTACGTAAATATCTACAAATTCTTATTATATGCAATATTAAAAATTGTTTTCTAATCCGTTCGATTAGAATTGACAAATAGCAATTGATCCTATAGATGATTACTCTAGTCCCTAAATTTTGACTCGATATTTCAATGTACCATCAAGTTCTTAAAAAAAAAAAAAAAAAAAAAAAAAAAAAAAAACAATCTCATAATTGACGACTAGACGCATGCCTCGATTTGAGAAATGTACTACAGTTGCCAGAACTTTAATCGAAAAAAAAAAAAAAAAAAAAATAAGAACACGCGCCATCACGAGAGAAACGAATGAAAAAAAAAAAAGAGGGTGGAATAACTCTTGCAAGCATGTGCGCGCCCCCCATTTCGTTCTCTTGCTCGCAGTAATCTCGATTCTCGTACGGAGAAGAGCCTTGCCATTCCATTTGCTCCGAGAGACGAGATGTTAGGTTCCAATTCGTTGGGTTCGAGAACAATGGGTTTTGGATCTGTCCATGGAGGAGCGTAATGCATACCTGTGTATGCACATTATAGTGCATACAACGTATAGGGAGGTTGATGCAGTATGCCGATGGCAAAGGGGGAGAATATGACCAGAGGGAAAAGGGCTTTGAGACGCGAGAGAGAGAGAGAGAGAGTGAGAGAGAGAGCCATGAGATATTCGAGTGCGCCGCATAGAATCTCGCGCGGAGAATTCGATTTCGAATGATCGAGAAGCACGTGGCTTCGCGCACTTACCGCGAGATCGAACTCGTTATATCGGCTGTATGGCGATATACCGTACGCGTAGGGGGATGAAGCTGCAAGATGCTTGCGGGGGAAGAACGAGACGGAGAATATGGTAGAGTGTATAAGTTAGAGCCGGTAGGCGAAGGAGCAAGCCGGGAGAATCAGGAAGATCAAAGAGCAAGAGAGATGGAGAACAACCGCAAGGGTTCGCTATCTGTACCTACTTTGGTATAGTTAACGTAGTCAAAGAGGGTTGTAACTCTCTCTCTCTCTCTCTCTCTCTCTGCCTCTAAATATACACATATACAGGTATAGCTCGAGGCAGCAGTACCATAGAAGCATCGCAGCAGAGCGTCGAGTAGCAACGGCACGCTGTTTCATAGCTGCTGGGAATAATTCTCCAGATTGCATAGCTCTGCAGAGAACAGAATGGCTTATACCCATATATATATATATATTTCTATACGAACACGAGCTGTTAGATCCCAGGTTACTATGGAGAGAACAAGAAGCAGTGAGATAGAGATTGAAAGGCAAAAGAGGAAGAGAGAGAGAGAGAGTAGGGGGGGGGGGGGTAAAGAGAAATTTAATCAAGAGAAATATAATACACAGCGGTAGTAACATTGGAGCTGGTACGTACAACTAATCTCATCTATATATATTTAGCAAAGGCATGTAAAGCGAGGAAGATGTACACGGTAGTTAGTACATGTCAAAGGGTATAGTTGTGCTATTCTGCACGTAGAAACAGCACAGCAACCGCTACATTTATACAATCTCTAGCTTTGAGGCTAGACAGGGAGAGAGAGAGAGAGAGAGAGAGAGAGAGAGAGAGAGAGAGAATGAGAGAGGAAGAGAGGAAGGTTAACCACACTCCGTGTGGGTTATACTTTCCCCGTGTTTCTCGGCTATATGATGCCTGTTTTTGGCCTTACTCGTGTGAAACCTGCCAAGTCCCCCTCGCTCCTGTTCCCATTTCACTTTTCTTCGTATACACACAGCAAGCGCATAGATGCACAAACATGTATACGAATACATATGCACAGATTTGCGCACATAGATAGGGGATGGTACCATATATACGAGGAGCTTTGCGGAGGTTCAGGGTATACTCCGATGATATTAAAGGGATCTCGTGGTGGCGGCTGGTACCGGGCTCCAGAGGCGTTTCACCGCGGAACCGCGAACAACTTATCCGCGCCTTCACCTCTTTCCCCTCATTCGCGTTCTCTCTCTCTTCCTTTTTTGCTTCGTTGAACGCTTCGAGCTTTTGAGAATGAGTCGAGTCAGAGTGCATATATGCAGCCGGCCCTTTCTGCCTCTCGTTCATTTTACGCCTCGAAATCTCTCTCTCTCTCTCTCTCTCTCTCTTTCTCTCCTCTCTCTTTCTCTCGCTATCATATTCCTTTTGTACCTTTATCACTCTCGGGAAGTTCTAGGAGCAATACCGCGCTACCGCACCATCGTCGTAGTCGTTCTCGTGAGGCATACAGCTGAGGCCACTGAAACCCAGCTGCATTCCCGCGGCCATTAGAACTCCATACGGTAGTGAAAATTTACCGTCGTAACCCAGTCCTAATGCACTGTGTACCACCGAGAGGACAAATAGAGAGATAGAGAGAGAGAGAGAGAGAGACAGGGAGAAAATCGCGATGCTACAGCCTCTGCTTCGCAGGTACTTGCATTTATGGAGGTTACTTTGCTTGTTGGTGATGGTAGCGTTGCTTGTAACAGCACCGAGGGGCGAGAGAGAACGAGCAAGCTGGATAAATGAAACGAGACAAAGTGAGAGAGAGAGAGTTAAATAGAGAATAGGGCAAGGAAAGATAGAAGCAGAGGCAGAAACTAGAGGAAGAGAGAGTACAATTTGAGGGGATACAAGTGTGAACGAGAGACACATGGAAACATGAACACATACAGCCCACGTGTACAGAGAGTACTGAAAAAAGGAAGGAGGGGATAAGTGAACGAGAGAGAAGAGTACATTTAGTCCTCGTGCTATTGTATAGTATATATACACATGTACCTAGGAGCTATGTAGGGATGGAGACGAAGAGAGGTAGACCGAGAGTACCGACCGAACAAGAGGAGACAACATGTGCATCGTTTCGTTGTGTGACTCTGAGTATATATCTGTTTATCTCTCTCTCTCTCTCTCTCTCGTTCTCTGCTTCGCGTTTTCATCTTTGTCACTTTCCGTCTCTGTCTCTCAGCTCTCGGTACTCTCGGCACTCGAGTACTCGGAGCCAAAGAGCCCCACAGCCGCGGCAAAGCTGTGGTGTCATGGAGCAATGTTATCTGCCACCCTGCTGCCGCCAGACGAGAGTGTATATACGCTCGCACCGAGAGAGTGTTTCTCCGGTGTGCTCTCTACGACGTACCTCTCACGGTAATGGCTTATAGTCAGGGCCGTAGGTAGTTACACCTCGTCCTTAGTTCTCGTGTTACCATGGTATATACATGGAACACGAACGTCCCAATTGTCTGCCACGAGATATACGAGAAACACGTTAAATTCCTCAAAGTCTCTGCTTCCGTGGCTCTCACAAATCCACGAATGCCCAATCATTCTAAAGACATCATTTAGGATAATATTTCAGCTATTTTTTTCTGAATCTGTTTAGTTAATTTGAAGAGGGAGACACTTTTTTCTAGATGGGCCTGTCTCTAAAACCAGAATCGTACGCTTGATTCTCTCTGTCTCTGTCTGTCTGTCTCTCTCTCTCTCTCTCTCTCTTTCTCTGGAGTTTCGTTGACTAAAGAAACGTGAAAGCGAATAATCCGAGACGTGGCCTGGACCTTGAAGAGCCTAGAGGGACCACTAAGCGGGTCGCTATTCGCCTGATGGTCTCAGGGCCCTTCGGGAAGGAAGAGGAGCAAAGTGACGCAAGCCAACAGGCTATATCCCGCTGTTCCTTCTCTGCTCTCTGCCTTAGGAAACATAGTATACGTCGGGGAATATTAATTCGAACGAGACCCGAAGGACCCTTGGCTAGCTCTGTTCCACTCGTTTACGATTTTCCCGAACACGAGAGGTTGGAATCTCTCGTAAATAACTGTAGGGTAGGTTAGGCTCCCTCGGGTATATCTACCTGGCTATACACACCACTTCTTCTCGCCTCGTCTCTTTTTATCTTTTACAATTTGTCTCGGCTTCACCGTTCGTTCGTTCGTTCGTTCGTTCATTCCTTACTCGTACGTTTTACTACCTCTTCGACCACGAGGACCGGGCCATCCTTAAATCATCGGCGCCCTGGGGCCCGGACCTCGCTATAGCGAGTGAAATTAGTCGCACGAAATCCTCCTTCTTCCGTCAATAAAAGAAAGTCCATTTGTATAACACGTGAGAGCAGCCGACGACCAAACATGCCGGGGGCCTCCGTCGGGGACTTTGCCATGACGATCGGTTTGTAATCGCGTGCGTCAGTTGCTCTCAGTCTCGACGCGATTTACTTACTTTTCTGCTGATCCTTCGGTGTCTCGATTCTTCCCAAAAAAAAAATAAAGGACTTCCGAATATGTATCACGAAAGAGGCCCCGAAAAATTAAACGGACTTGGAAACTTTCTCACGAAAATTATGGTCAATCCACCGTACCAGAATAATCGTTGATGGCGGATACATGTTTAGAAATAATTATATACCCATAATTAGTAGCTCATTTACAGCCTTGAATTCTTACGAAACGTCAAAAAAAAGCATGAAATTTTTTCAATTTTGTCGAAATAACGCTTAATGGCTCAGATGAATTAAAATAAAGCCCATAGTTTAAAATTTGGTTGAAAAATTTATTGAGTAGTCGAAAATGTATGAGATGTTTTTTTTTATTTCAATCAAGCCCAGCATTTTCTTATTTTACGAAGTCCTTGAAATTCTCCGATGGAAAAGAAGGGAAGGAAACCCACAAGTTAAAACATTCAAATTGCTGAGTCTTATTCAACGAGAATTCTAAGGGTGTCTTTGAGGAAGCCACACCAAGAAAACCACCAGCCTCCTTGGGTGTAAATCATTGTCGTATTACGATCAACGTAATATTCCAATATTTGAAACCCATTACATTGCATGTTGTAAGCTGTGAAAGTAAGAATTATGTTTGAATATGTATTTTGTCCGGGATAGCGCGAACGCAGTCCCGACTAACAAAAATTATACGCCCGAGATATCCACATTAGGGATATTCGCAAGGGTCAGCTCGACCTTATAGTGCAATGGAAGAGCCTCGCCCTGGAGGAACCGCCTTATTGATCACGGTAACCTCTGCGCCAGGTAAGTATGCTTAGGCACTCGACCAGCTGGATTATATAGCAGCACGGTTTCAAGTCGCTTGCGAGAAACATCTCGAGCGAATGCGACGCGTAGCGGTCATATGGCCGTACTATTTTCGTGCTGGCGGGCTTAGAGAGCCTAGGGAATCTATATCTATAGTGGTGTCTTATAACTCGTTTCTATGCAAAGAAGCCTCGCATGGTTTTACTGTGTACGCATCAATTGTCGACAACGAAAAAATCATGTGTTAAAATTTAAGAAAAACACTCACTTGAAAGTAAATTCGTATTGTACTGAAAATTCATGAGAAACCAATGAACTCGCTATCCACTGATACAAAAAAAAATCGTAGACGACGGTATGAAGAAAAAGACTAGGTACGGTCTTTGAGCCCTATGAAAAAATGAATATAATGGAAAGTAAGCAAAAATTTGCTGACTAGTAAGACGAAAAAGCTAAAAACGAGAACAAGCCCTGTAAACAGAAGAGAATCAGAGAGAGAGAGAGAGAGATTGATTTATTGATTGATTGATTAAATTTATTTATGCCTTACACTTTGAGGCAAAGAAGATTTAGCCAGAAATAAAATAAAATAAAGTAAAAATAAAGAAGCATACAGTTCATAAACTAAACTAAAGCCAAAACTAAAACTAAAACTAAACTTTAAAGAAACATAGTAATAATAATTTGTAGCATACAAATTTGATAATTCAAAATTCAAGAAAATTTGATAAGAGAGAGAGAGAGAGATGGAAAAGCCCCGAAGCTGGCGTTTATTAGCTTTCACAGGAACCAGCCAGCGTCAGAAACGCTAGCAACAAAGTTACTAGCGTCGAGCGATTACCGAGCTAGTTCGAGAAGCAACGAGCAACGCCAGCAGGCATCCCCGGCAATGGCCGATATATGCCCGGGTGTGCAATACCCACTCGTAAATAGAGGATCAGTGGTGTACAATGTACATGAGGTATTCAACGTGATTTCGAAAGCCCAAAATTCCATTCGAAACCGAGAAAATTTTACAATTTGACAAAAATGTATCATTATCGATGGAAAGTTTGTCATTCTATCCAGAACTTTTTAGCAAATCATTTTTTCATGCACATCGAATTCGAAATGCGTTGAATTTTTTTCTTTTTTCTTTTAATCCGTTGTATCTTAAAAACTTTCTCCCAAAAATTTATTGAACACTTTTTTTACGTTCAACGAATAATTGTTAACTATTCGAATCACCGTTGAAATGAAAATTCAACGAAAACGAGGGCTTCATTCTTCCGAACAAAAATATGTCGTCACACTGTACTCATTTTGTAAAACAGAGAACATTTTGTAAAATTCCGAGTGAAATCAAAGATTACGTATTAACCGTAAAAAAGAAAAGCTGTTATTTCCTTTCCATTTTTCCACCCCTTTGTCGTTATTCAATGTTTTTTTTTCCTGTGGTGCAAATAATTTTTGAGGTACAGTGGCTTGAAAAATGTATTTCGAAAAACGGTTGACTGGAAAATTCTGAAAAATAACATAAGCCCTTTGTGAACAACGACGAATTTTAATAAAGTTAAAATTTTTTTTTTTTCAAGTAATCGGCCATTCGAAAGTTTGCTATCGCATGGAATACCTCATATATATACGAATAAACAAGAACCCCTAGCGGTGTGACGTTGGTAGGGGTATAATGTTGCGGCTTGGGATGGTCGGAAGGACTTCAACGGCGGCAATGCTCGCCACTAAACTCGAAATGACCAACTCTGCCGGCTGACAGGTCATCCGTTGCTTTTCGCACTAGCGACAGCGGTGTAGTGTGCATATATATACGTGCACGTTGAACGGCAATTACACACTCTGCGATACACGTACGACACCCTAGCTCGCCAGAGCAAGGGCAGAGATGCAAGCCGTGATGGCATCCGCACTTGTTCCTCGTAATAGCAAAACGGTCTATGTGTAACTCACTGCATGTAACTCGCTACTGCGTCAGCATATACCGCTATAGTCAGGCTCCCTAGCTCTTCTCAAACTATCCGTCTTACTTTATTCCACCGATATACATAACTGCACGATCGTTTACCTTTACTTCTTCTATAACGCACTCTAGGTTTTCCTAATGACTCAACGGCATACATACGACTACCTGTGCATGCGTGCGAGTTTCTCTACTGATTCGTGATCAGCGGAAAAATAATACATCAATGGAGAGGGTCCTGAATGATATTTCAAAGATTCATAATTTTTTTTTTGTTCTTGCAAAAAATGAATTTTTCCCTAAAACCGCTGTAACTTTGCTTCCCAAAGGAGTTGGGACTGCGCATTGTGCTCATTCTCTTCGTAATCTGTCGGACCTTGGAAAAGCAGCTCGGTTCATCGAGCTACAATTTTTTTTTTTTTCTCATTTTTCAAAGTCGGACCATCGGTTTTTGGCAAATTTTTCCATACCCCCTTTTGGACTCGAATTCGCCGATTCTCAAAGTCCTCTTTTGTGTATATAGAAAATGAAAGATCTCGAGCAAGAATTACTCCTGGGCTTTTCTGAACATCCCCGGCTAAGCCTACAGATGCGTCGATCCATAGCAAAGTTATGAGCATTTGAAATTTTCGGTGTTTTCAGATTTTCGAAAAAGTGGGCGAAAAATTGAGAAATTTTTTGTTTTCTTCTTTCTCATCTTTTACCATATTTTTAGGCTCTATAGGCGATCGGAAATTTTTCGCTGGTAACGAATCCGATCGAATTTTTCATGGGAGTGCAAAAATTCGATATGAAAATGTCAAAAAACAAAAAAAAAAAAAGTATTTCAAGTCCACAAAAGTTTATTATATATCATGTTTTCTTTATATTCATGTATTTACATATACTTTAATAAGCAATATCGGCTTTTATGTATATCATATATCAAGAGCGAGCAGTGGCCCAGTTGGTCCGACTCTGGACTGCCACGCAGGCGGCCAGGGTTCGATCCCGCGGCCTGCACCAATGGATTTTTCCAGATGCTTTTTCTGCGAGCTCGGTGGTTCGAAACCCACCTTAAATTGTAGGTTCTCACAAATACACTGGGCCAATAGCAATGAGGTTGCAAAAATCGAGGGAGAAAAATAGTTCCGCAAATGAACAGAAAAACTAAAATAGTGGGCCGAGTGATAGAGTGTATGAAAGTGTTGTAAAAAGCCGAAAAGGCTATGCAAGTAAAACTTACTACTACTATATATCATATATATATACACGTGTATGTGTAGCGAGTGTGGCATATGTAGTGAAGTGCAATGCAGTTTGCACTCGAGATTTTACAATTCGTATATTCACTGAGCGAAGGTAAGTATTATCAGTGTATACGTAAAAGCGATATATATATATAAATATAACCTGTTTTACACGCACATAGCAAGTATAATCTATACGACGTATATAGGTGTATATCGCTCAGATATTAGATGTATACTGGCATCTACGCGCTCGTATATTCACTATGGGAACTCCAAACTTGCTCTTTATATACCTCTCGTCGCTCTATCTCGCTCGCCCAGTTTCGTTATGTTGTTGGCACGTATATAAACCGCATAATGTGCGGGGCATGCATGCGCAAGTAACCGCGTGTTTCCCGTTGCCCGAGGGAAGGAAACGAGAGCGGCGAAGGGTACGGGGAACGAGCGCACACGCGCATAATATACATTATATTACACGTTGCCCCCGTGGACGGGACCGTGAGCCACAATCACCACACTGCCGCCTGGATTAGCGTTAAGTCGACGTTAAGTACGGACCCCGGGGCACCGAGATTATCGTATCGGACCGCATTAGCGCCCGATATTAAAATCGCTTGTCGCGTTTAACCCGAGCTCGGTCTTGGGCTATCGCGAACGCTATACCAGTTTTTTTTTTTTTTTTTTTTCATCCATGTGTGTGTATGTGTGTTCGTGTGTCTTTCCATGTATATTAGGCGTGGATGCGAGCTCTTGGAATTACGGAAAGATAGGTATTATTAGGTGTCGTATGTTCCATATGGATGATGTATTATTCACGTTAGAGCGGGGAAGCTTATACACGGTACTACGGCATTCGGTATACAGATGGTGAGATATACATATACGGAGAGGAAAAAAAAAAAAAAAGAGAATCGTAGAACCTAATGGAGCGCGCAGTATAACCACTGCGTATACAAACGAAGCGGTAGAATTTCCTTGATATTTCTTCATCCAAAGATCATCGAAGTATCGTTAAATTTTTATGGATAAGGTTTTTCGTCAAGCAATGATATTTTTTTATTTATCAAAAACATCGAAAAAAGAAAAGCTGCTCCAATTTAATGGAGTACATTTGACCTCCTCTTGAATAGAGACAAAATTTGATTGTCCGATTAACATTCAATTAATCGAATTCTCAAAAATTAAGTAAAGCTCTTTTTTTTCCACGCAAAAAAAAAACAAAGAAAAGTTATTATACCGATTTTTTAATTTTTAATTGCCAAAAGTTCTTTTGGAAATGAGAATTAGCATCTTTGCCAATTCATAAAAGGTCGTTCACGCCTCTGCACGATTCCATCTATATTACGATGTCAGTGTATCTTGGTGAGTTACATCTTGGTAAACGTTTATATAGTATACACGATCTCGGAAGGTCGTACAATAAATTTTAGAGCTTTATCGTTCCGCCAGAGAGCGTTCTCAAGCGATTAGCCTCGAAAGACGGATGCGACCGAGTTTATCCATCCTCGATATCGTAGTACATCCCAGATGTAAATATCTGACTCCTCTCTCTCTTCCATCTTCCGTCTCTCGGCGATGCTTCTCGTCATTGATACAACAGAATAGCTTGGTGTAGCGTATACATTATTTAGAGCGACGACATGAACGAGCGGAAGAGATGAGGATTATAAAGCCACAGCCAGCTGTGTAATAGATGTTTCGTAGTACATCTCGCGCTATTCGGGTGATTAGAAGATTATAGAACGAAGTAGCATTGGATTATTCGAATTGAAGTGTCTCTCTCTCTCTCTCTCTCTCTCTCTCTCTCTCTTAACTGGCAATGTCACGACGATATATATATCTATAATGTATGGTAGTGTCTTCTTCATGTTCCGTCTCTTAGTGCCCTCGGAGTCTTGGCAAAGCGACAACAAACAGAAGAGACTTACAATTCTGTGCATGTATATATGCATGTATAGTTTATATAAGTATACAGACGTCAGAATCGTGACGAGGAGAATACAGAAACAGAGATGAGAGAAACAAGGAGAGAAATATTATTCACTGGGTGCTGGTAGCGCGTTCCTTTTGTCAATGGCGTGTAGCGCGCGATATCTCTCTTCGCTCGAATTAAGAGGCGAGAGAGAGAGAGAGAGAGAGAGAGAGGGTCGAGAGACTTCGAGGGAGATTAATAATTTGTCGGGCGGAGCGAGTGCGGAACGATGGACCGCAATCGTGCCAGTGTATCTCTGACGTCGGTTGCCATCTCCGTTCCTCTTCTTCTCCGTCTCGTTCTTTCTTTCTTTCTTTCTTTCTTTTCTTCCTTTTTTTATTCATCTTCTTCGCCCTAACCCGTTTTATATACGCCTTCGACGTCGGTGAAGAATAAGCTTTTATGGCTGTGAAGGAACAGCTTGCCAAAAAGCCACGAACAGCATCCGTCACTCTTCGCGGTGAGTGGTTTCTCTTTGCTTTTCCTTCTGCCTCGCGAACGCTCTGATCATCGCGTCTGTGGTTAGCTCTCCTGAACCGAGAGACCCGTTGCATAACAACGCAATCGACTCGCGACAAGTTTTCGTCACGGACACAACACACCGTATAAGGGCCCGCAAGATCAGCGGTACACGCGTGTATACATCAGCAAAATGTGAATATCGTGCGTTCAAAAATGCACGCCGAAGATCGGGGCAAGGTGAACGCGAGCTAAGCTTATAACTGACGGGAGTAAAATGCTTTTTAAATATATCTACCCGTTATCCGTTTCTCTCGTGGCTATATCGGACACGTGTCTCGACTGACTGAGAATAGGTGCACGAATTCGCTTCTCGATTTAAGTCTATAGACCGACAGAGAGAAAAAGATAAGTCAGGATCGAGTACATATATATATATATAATAGCGGACACGCGAAGGCAGACGTGCCGATCTTTCGGCGAAAATCGAGAATTTTCAGTATCAAATGCATCGGGAAATAATAGGCGATACTGTGACATTCGACCAAACTAATTTAGGCAGATTGCGTCGTGCATCAAAGAGTCCACTTGTCAATTCACGTCTCTAGCTTCGTTCCCAATTACGAACGTACGCTAATCGCGGACTGTGTCAAATTTGACGCTGACAATCGTAGTATGCGCTGTGTATGTCTATGAACATTTAATCTCCGGGATATCTGCATTTTCTTCCACAAGAAGTGATAGAAAACAGCATATATATATAGTATATTAGGATGGTTAAAAAAAAATCGATATTTTTTTTTTTCCTCGGAGCTCCATCGAAAAACGTTAGAGCATCAAAAAAAAAGTAATTTTCCTCAAATTTAGGATAAAAAAAAAAAAATTTAATAGTGCTCAAGCGACTTTTCGGTTTTTTCTGCTATTTGTTGAATATCGCGACGTGAAATTTTTTTTTTTTTTGCTCCCATAGCATAAAGTGTTTGTATTTAGCAGAATCATTATTTTTTTTTTCATTTTAGTAATCTGAAATTTTTTTTCCAAGCTGCTTCAAGTAATTTATTTGCTGCTGTTTCGGCTTTTTTAGCTGAAAATCATAAAATTAACAATAGTTCAGCTACAAATGTCAATTTTCTTCTTTTTTACAAAATAAGAGGTGTGTACATTAAAAAAAAAAAAAAAAACATTTTTCGCTCCAAATTTTCGTGAAAATCGAAAATCATGAATCATGAAAAAAACTTTCGAACTTGCCATTGTTTGCATCACCGTTCGCAAGTTTTTTTCATGATTCATGATTTTCGATTTTCACGAAAATTTGGAGCGAAAAATGTTTTTTTTTTTTTAATGTACACACCTCCTTATTTTGTAAAAAAGAAGAAAATTGAAATTTGTAGCTGAACTATGGTTAATTTTATCATTTTCAGCTTAAAAAGCCGAAAAAGCAGCAAATAAATTACTTGAAGCAGCTTGAAAAAAAATTTTAGATTACTAAAATGAAAAAAAATCAATGATTCTGCTAAATACAAACACTTTATGCTATGGAAGCAAAAAAAAAAAAAAATTTCACGTCGCGATTTTCAACAAATAGCAGAAAAAACCGAAAAGTCGCTTGAGCACTATCTAAATTTTTTTTATTTAATCCTAAATTTGGGGAAAATTACTTTTTTTTTTAATGTTCTAACGTTTTTCGATGGAGCTCCGAGGAAAAAAAAATATCGATTTTTTTTAACCACCCTAATATATATATATATATATATATAATCGCGTCATCAGCGACACTTCTCTGCATGAACTCGTTGCTAGCGGAGAATTTCATTCTCCAGTTAACTCATAACCACCTTCATATACTAGCACGAAGTTTCCACCATACCCGCGTTTTCCCCGACTTTCGATTTTGCTTCCGGTTGAACGCGTCGCAGCGACCTCGAGTACCGGCTGCTTGTTCGGACATTCGAGTACCCATCACGTACAACACGTGGAAGTATATCCAGCTGGAGCAAAACGGTCCACAAGTGCAGAGACGAGGTAAAAGGGAATGAAAAAGTGCGAATGGAAAAACGGAAGAGTGTGTACCGCTGTCAAGGTGTGTTGCGTGTTCATGATTCCTCGAAATTGTTCGTGAACACGTATATGTGTGAGCATGTATACGTTTGAGACACGAACAATAGCAGCGAAACCAGAGTTAAAGGCAGAAAAGAGACAGCACTTATAGCTTATGTACATTTAGTCTCCAAGCAGAGCACATATCCCTTAACGAGGCGAACCAAGATGCGTGAATATCCAGAAATATGTATGATTATGTATGATATGTGTTTCTGAATTGAATTCCACCAGAATGCGAATTCTATATACACCGTGCAATCTTTACATTTCACTGCTTCGTCATCCATCCCCCGGCATCTTCGTCAATCGTTCACTTCTTTCTCCTCCCATCTCCCGTTGTTCAAACTTTTTTTTTCACCGGCGCTTTCACCTGCCAACCAACAACCCCTTCGATACCGTATATATACACGCATATGCCAAGCACACGCCCATCATATAAATTCACGATACAGTTTATACAGGTCTTTGAAAATCGTGGATGGCTGCGTGTGTAAACCGTATGTACACAGCGTGTAGCTCCTTGCATCCCTGACCCGCATTATGCGTACACCAGCATTTCCGAGACAAAAGAGCTTGGGGCTCCATGGGTGGCTCTCTCGCACGATCGGCAGCAACGCGACGCCGCGGCAGCAGCGATCTCCTTCCGCGGAGAGCAAGAAGGTCGACAAGACGTCCCATCAGAAGAGGCCTCTGCGCGGCCGGGAAAGGGAGGAAAACAGCAAGATAGCAAGGTACGGTGAAACCAAGAGCACGTGACCCTTGCAGCTCGCGCAGCGAAGAATATCCGAGCACACACACACACACACACACACACACACACGCACGCATAAGATGTACTATGTTGGCATGAGAGACGAAGAAGCTGCACTGCTCGAGTATTTGGATGTATTGTATACGTATGTATCTGCTGTACACGTCGTTGCTGCGGTGCTACATGCAGTGCAGTATGAATACACGTACAGGAGAGTCAGCGTCTCTCTGATTGGCTGATACCGAGCTTCTATTGGCTGTCGAGCCGACCGCACGACCCTGCTACGAGTCCGCGCGGACCCGAGCACTCCATGATGTGCTTTGCTAGACCTCTCTCACTCCCTCCAACTCCCATGAATTTAACCCTCCGCGCTCATCTCTCTTCGACGCGCGTGCTCGACGGACCCTCTCTTGCTCACTTGCTTTTCCTGGTTCCTTCTCGGTTGGTTGCCGGAGCCACCACATGGATTCTGCCTGGTTCCCCGTAGAGCCCTGCGTAGGCAGAGACGGAGCCCTCCACCGTCCTCTGTCTACCTCATTCGCTCCCCGTCGGTTGAAATCCCTCTCTTGTCTCGTCTCTTTTCTTCGGCGCATAGCTTCTCTCGGTTCCTCCGCCACGGTTCTCGGTCCTCTCCATCTCGATTTCTCACTCGTCGTATCTTCATCTCACTTCGGTCACCCGCCTGCATCTCCCGTGCACACCGCGTTCTCCTTCATTCCTTCACCCGCAACTCCTCGTATTATATACACAATTCTCGCCAGCCATCCAGCCGTGCTAGGGCGCAGCAGCCCCTCGAAAACAGTCTCTCAGCGTGGCCAAAGCAGCAAGATCCCAACGACGAGATATGAATTCTCCTTCCTTTTATATTCTACGCTTGCCTGCCCTCCATTTTGCTTGCTCTCGGAGCCCTTGTCTGCCTCGCCGATCTCCGACTACCGTATGTGTTGTAACACGGTATGAGGACGATTCGGAGACGAATGTTGCAGCGGCTGGATAGCTCAGTTGGGAGAGCACTCGACCGGCAATCGAGAGGTC
This sequence comes from Rhorus exstirpatorius, assembly GCA_963564615.1. Taxonomy (NCBI): domain Eukaryota; kingdom Metazoa; phylum Arthropoda; class Insecta; order Hymenoptera; family Ichneumonidae; genus Rhorus; species Rhorus exstirpatorius. The sequence continues at coordinate 21,899,512 of OY751321.1, forward strand.
CCGGGTTCGAATCCCGGTTCAGTTCATGCCGCATTTTTTTCCGAATCGTTCCTCTATCCCGGTTTTTTCCGGGTTATAAAAGTGGCGCCCAACAAGAGGGCCCCGACGCATCGTGAAAATGCCCACCTCTGTGGATTAATTAATGAAAATTAATTAATTCACAGAGGTAATAACTAAGAGGCTGACACGGTCGGTGGGAGACCCGCCCTGAGATTCCCCTTCCTGAGCTAGCCCCCTCGGGCAGTGTCCCCTGCCCGTTGTACCTCTTCCCCTACCGTCCCTCAGACAATCCCAGTCTGTAGTACCCTAGTCCGAGTTATACGAGTCGAACTGTCAGGGTCAATTCGACTCTGGCAGGGGGGATTGTAACACGGTATGAGGACGATTCGGAGACGAATGTTGCAGCGGCTGGATAGCTCAGTTGGGAGAGCACTCGACCGGCAATCGAGAGGTCCCGGGTTCGAATCCCGGTTCAGTTCATGCCGCATTTTTTTCCGAATCGTTCCTCTATCCCGGTTTTTTCCGGGTTATAGTGTATAGTCGGGACTATCTCGTCGGCGCTCTCTCCTCTCATCCTCCTCCTTGCTGCTCTCCCTTGCATTCTCGATCTCGCCTTCTTCTCTGGCTCGTCCTCTTCTCATTGAGAGGCTCTCTTTCTGCCTCTCTGGTTCCAGGGCGTTCCAGCTATCGTAGTCTGGTTTCACCGCCTCGCCCTCTTCTCACTCCGACTCGTTCGGTATATAATGCAAGGCAGGCGCTCCACTGGGTCCCGAACTCTGCGATCGTGCTTCATTCTTTCCACTTCTTCGTCGTCGTCGTCGTCGTCATCGTCGTAGTCGTCGTAGTCGTCGTAGTCGTCGTAGTCGTCGTAGTCGTCGTCGTGTCTTTAATCTCTCATCCCCTTGTATGCCGGCCTCTTCATCGTCGCATCACTTCTTTCCCCTCGGCCGTTCACTTCATCTCACTCCCTTTGGGGTTCTTCTTCCTCAGCATCTTTCACCTCGATGACGCGCTGCTTTGTGCCAGTGTCGAGTGTGTACTCACTCACTCATGCTCTTCTTCATACTCATCTTGTCTCTCCTCCACTCTTTTATTTTCTCTTTTTTTCCGATCTCTTCCATCTTCTTCTGGCTCTCTTTTTTCTACTCTGAGGAACATCCCGTCGTCGTCATATACTCGTCGTCTCCTCCGTGGCCAAGACGAAAGTGTATACGTGGCCCACCACGTATAATGTATGTATCCATTTGTGTATCTACCAGAGGGGAGAGTTCGCCGACTATGCCGGTATACCAAGCGCACACACACACACGTTGCAACGGCTCAACCGAGATGGCTCAAGACCTCTATAGTACCCATAGTATAGTATCGTGGGACGCCTTTTTATCCTTCTTTCTTTTTATCACTTTTCTTCTTTTTTTTTTTGCATTTTTATGGCACACCGTGTGTGCTCGTTGGAGCTCTATACGCTCCTGTTGTGATCAACGAATGGTTATAGGTAGGCGGTGAACTGAAATGCGCAACACGCGAAAGAAAGGAGCGTGATATACGTGCATGAGGAGGGTGGGAATGGAAGTAGACACTTTAGGTGGCGGTGTGTTCGATATTAAAAGCAATGAGAAAAAAAAAAGATCCATCAAGTAGCGATAATGCCTTGAGAGCTCGACGGGGAGCGGGAAACTTGCTCTTCGCTCGAGTCCATATAAGCGTGTGTGTTCATGATTGTGTGTGTGTGTGTGTGGTTAGAATTGGACGAGCCAAGCGTGTGCAGCCTCATGTAACGTTACACCCGACAGAAATTGGTATCATTTCGGTTCGTTAGTCAACGGACCACCATCATCGGCTTTCTGTGCTTGCCTCTTGCTGTGTCTCTCCGTCCTCAAATTTTCTTATTGCTTTAATGTTCTCGTCGTCGAACAGCGGTAGATGTGATAAATGCAAACGTAAGGCTAGTGCGTATGTAACGTGTGAGCGAACTAAATGTTACTCAAGTAGACCACGCAGTGCTTGTGCAGTAACTAACTACTAACCGCCCGAGCATATATAGTGTAGCAGCGATCAACTGATGATTCCAATTTGTGTTATCTCTCTGCGCTAACGTTATTCCCGACCCACGCATCAATCTCGTCGTGCCCACGTAACTCAAAAGCCTATCTATTCAATAAACATAAAAGGGAGACAGAGCGAGAGAGAGAGAGAGAGACAGAGATAGAGTGTTTAAAGTAGTTCGGCTGTTTGAGCAAGTACGGTAAATGTCCATCAATTTTTGCGGTGAATAACAGTTAAAAGTCCCCTGATTACAATAAGCACATTTTGGGGGGCTCTTGCGGGGCAAAATTTTGAATTATTTCATTTTTTAATTTTGATTTTTAACACAGTACCTTATGGAAGAACTCACAATAATGTTAATTGTAAAAAAAGTAATCGGTGGTTGAGCCTCAGAAAAGTTTCCACCATAAAGGAAATTTATCGCAGATTCTGTTTATTTCAAAAAAACATGACCTTACGGTGCTTTTCAAAGAGAAAACATAAAAGAACTTTTGTTTTCGACGTGTCGGAAGCGGATGGCAGACATTTACGTTGCACTGTTGGAACAGCTGATTGAAGCTTCGGGCAGAGTCGGTAATCGCGGGAATTTTAAATTCTCGAGAAACTTTAAAAGTGAATAACATTTATTTTTTTTTATCACGAATAAACTAAATTTTACCAATGAATTTTCATGTATAATCTTTTGAATTATCAATTTTTTAACCATAAAAAGCTGTATCCACAATTCTTCGACCAGTGTTGTTTACGTTTATTTTCACTTTTTGGTCGAGTTTTGTAGATTTTTTTTAATTTATTTTTGAGATTAACTCACGCGCTTTAATTCGTCGAATAGCTTCGCTTTTTTTAACGAACTGACCATTTCTTTTTCTCGGTGCCATTACTTCATAACTTTTCTTTCGCGTTATGCAAATGTCGCAGCTAGGTTATGTGTAATATGTCACCGGCACTGGCACGGGGGGTGGAGGGGTGAGAGGGGCAGCGAGCCGACTTTACCCGAACATTGGACAATCATGGCGGACTCAATCACTTAACTAGTCAAGTTAAAGTATAAACTTTATCTTTGACGATATTTTAAAAGCATTTCATGACATTTATGTGATAAAAATATTATCAATGTAAGTGTTCATTAATTTTATTAATAATTTAGACGTAAATTTAATCGATATAAATGAGTTGCCAACTTGACTACAGTCATACGACGGTCGAACTACTTTAAACTCTCTCCTTCTCTGATTCTCCTAGAGCCAAGAGTTTTGTAATAACATATAGTAAATTCTACCGTAGATTTGCTTTATTTTCAGTTCAATCATACGAACATTGCACGTTCGTATCTCCACGGCACTATATTGTATAAACTCGAATGTATATGTTCATTGTGTATACACGTAGATACGGGCGAGGTTTATATGACGCAGCAAACGTGTAGTAACGTCGAGAACGCTCGAGGGTGAAGACTGGAATAGCGCAGGGAGCACATTGTACCTGGTGCTATATAGTTGTGGCGTGGGCGCGGTGAACCCGCCTGCAATTCGATGCCGACCGCACACGCCGCGGTATCCTATCGTCCCTATATATATATATACATACACCGTTCTATTCACTCTAGCTTATGCCTCTCCGCCTACACCAGCTTCATGAGAGTGCCGTGACAAAAGCGGAAAATTCAGCTTTAAGCGGCGCATTGGCGTTTGGCGAGAGAACCGCGACGGGATGTGGACCACTTTCGGGCGTTTCTCAATCCCCCCCCCCTCGTCCCTGAGGCAAAATAGGGACCATAGTTATACGTACCATGTTTCACAGTTATAGCTACAGTATGCGAAGATACAGCAGCTTGCATGGATGGGTTGACTGGGTAGAGGTGCTACATAGGTAGATATATGCAAAGAGTGGTGGCAGGGAAGCGACATTTTCGTCGGGGGGGTGTTCACAAGCCCCTTCTACGCGATGCTCGGACTGTGTATGCTTGCTGTAGCAGAGCACGCTGCTGCTGTGCGGCTGCGGATGGTGCGGTGTAGTGGCCGGGGGGGGGATGGTTAGGGCAGAGGCACCACAAGGGTGGTCAAACCGCAAACGAGACCACCGCCCTGGCTATCTGCTATCTGGATAACCACCACCGAACCACCATCACCAACGCGGCCACTGGAGCTTCCACGGCTACTGCTGCTGCTGCTGCTTCTGCTGTGACGCCGCCATCGGCATCGCAGTGATACACCCTCGAACTGTACCCCTCAATCTGAACCATCGTTCCTTATATTCAACTCTCGTTAACCCTTATGGCAAAAGAGAGGGTAAACCTCGACAGCACAAATTGATACGTAAGAGACATTTATCCAACACGGCTAATGTTAATATACAATTATACAGCGTTGAACAAATTTCGACTGGTAATCAAACGCGGAATTTGGTGGGGAATCCGTGGCTTTAAGATTGCGAATTATTCGCACCTGTTCTTTATTCGGACACGCTAATCGATCCAACACGTATACAACGTGAATTTTCGCGCGTATCACAAAAGAGCTAGTATGCTTTTTTTTTGTGTACGATAAGAGATCGCTTTATAGCGTGCTCACCGTATCGGGAGAGTTTGAGGGTATGACGAAGTTCTGCGCGTCTTCATCGATCCGCGATGTATGTATACGATTCACGGTGCACAATCGATGAAAGATATCTGTTGTCTGATAATCGTTGCGATTACAAGTATTTTATGCGTCATAAAACTAGATTCGTCGGAGATTAGCAGCTCTTTCGATCCATCGATAATAACTCATTATAATCCCCTATCTATATTATATCCTCCTGTCAATCCCTGACATATCTTCGTGTATTTTCTCGAACGCGAAGATCACCCGAACGAGCACTCGAGTGTTTTGTGATCAATCTCCTCGCTTAAATCTTGGGGTCGTTTTTTTTTAATCCAATGCTCAATCAGAAGAGCCTATTGTACTGTATAGAATTGAAGCTTCGGCATGTTCAAATTACTATACAGCATATATGGACGGATAACTCCAATCGCATATATGATACTCGTATGTGTTGTGTTTGTGTGTGTGTGTGTGTGTGTGTGTGTGTGTGTGTGTGTGTGTGGTGCTGCGTGACGCAATGAACCGAAGCTAATCGTGAGTATGGGGAGGCCTTAGGAACGAGGATACGACGGGGAATCCTATTGTATATATATGGTTAACGCACCTGCACTCATACCAGCAAATGCGTCTGAATAGCGTTTTCATGTACCGGTGCCATATTGCTGTTATTATTGTACAATACAGAGAGAGATGCACCAACGAATTACCTTGGGCAAGAGAGAGATTGTCCATATATGAACATATTCATCCATCGATATACACACACAAACACGCGTGCCCCCCACAGTGTATATCCTGATAGATTTAGGATTAATCGCGTTCGCTCTTTCGCGCATATCGACTGATATACACGGCAAACAAAAAGGCTCAATTCACGCAGCTCCGGGTGCGTTAACTTGTATGAATTACGGCCTTTCGTTTGCCAGCATTCGATACTAAATATGCAGGATGCACGAATGATACAAGTTATAATCCCGAACATGCTAAGCTTATACCCCTTTCATTGACTATGATTATTGATACTGCTTTTTGCCGCACTCTCCCCCGCTTCACGGCAATATATACGGTTCTGTAGCCCCGCAGTTTCTCTCTCTCTCTCATCCCCATGAATATTTATCATGGATTTTGGTTATATATTGAAATGATCCGATCGACTTTCCGCGTTTATTAATCATATCGGTTATATCGGAAGACCCGATGAGTTTCGCAAATTTTCATCCGTCCACGCTATATAATAAGGCATGTTTGCCACATTGCCGAACGGTGAAAACAAAATTTCGAGAGTTAACGAAACCGCATGCATGCGTGCACGGTAAAACGTGCTCGCACCTGACCACACACACACACACACACACACACACACACACGCGCGCGGTAAATTCACGCGGGAAAGCACGTGTGAACGATAGGACAGAGAGTTGTAATACGCGTATTCCCCCCGTGTACATATATGTGTGTATGTTACGAAAATTCATGCGGAAAACGAACTAAAGGGGATGAGGCGATATATATGTATACGAATAGAGACCGGAGGAGGATTACACCGAACGGTAGAGAAAATTGTAGTATTGTGTATCCGCGCGTTTCAGCCGATATATACCAGCGGAGAATCAAGCGTCTCTGCATATGACTACTCGCTCCATCGCGCACATACATATGTGTGTATACTGCTGTGCACACAAATGAAAATTTGCACATATTCGCGAGTGACTGCATCCCTCGCATCCATGATTGTTCGATGCGCATACATACATATTTGCCAACACATGCATATGCGGTATATAGCCTCTGTTTGCTTTCGCTATACCCAGCGCCTATAGTATGCACAATGTACATACACAGTGTGGGCTCCATCGGCAAAGGGACATATATATGCCGTGTACAGTTCGATCCGTGTGTGGTATATGGATCATCCGAATTTTCTCGCTCCATCTCCGTTCATTCGCTCGTGGAAATCGTTCCGGCCTATATTTCGGCAATCCGTTTTGTTCGCACTCTTGTCCCCTCTGGCATCGAGCTCTTCCGTCTCCCACCGACGCAGCTTCGTCGTTCAACCCTTTTATCAACGTTAATTTCCCAGCTTCACTTTTCCTCCTAACTCTCCTGCCGATCTCCGATCTACGGGCATCACACGCGCGCGCCGCCTTTCCTCGTTCATTCCAATTCGATGAAATTCACGTTTCACGTTAACCAGCGCGACTATGTCAGCGCACTATACATCCATTGACTCTCCGATAATGTCCTCTCGATCCATCCTCAACGCGCCCTGACGAGGTCGCATGAACGCGGATTCGTCACAGGATATATGGACTGTAATTTTCGTTGTTGGCGTCAAAATACCCGCGAAACCCACGAGGTTCGTATATATTATAGAGATGCCCCCTTTAGGATTCACACGTGTGATTCGCACGTGCGCCTCTCTTATAACGTGTGTACATTCGTATACATTGAAGTCCATTTTTGAAAAAAACACAAAAACAAAAAGAAGCTCTTCATCGACTTGGCTGAAACTCCGTGAAAAATATGGGCAACTATACTGTCACTGCCAGACTTTCCGCAGTTTAACCGAGTAGCAAATACGACAGAGTAGTGCATCGGGAAGCATTAGAGTGTATAAGGCATCGGCAGGTGCTGTGAACAGTACTCTGGGGGAGATCTCAAGGAATCAAATGGAATGCGGAAAGTTGAAGGGATCAAGGGACAAGAGGATGGGACACGTGAAAGGCGAAGGATCCCGTACGATTGGAAGGAATAATAAAAATTTAAGAAAAAAAATAGAAACACGACACCTCTTAAGCGCTATAAGAACACTCTCGCACGACCATATCGAAGAATCGAGATCACAACGACGAGTTAAGTTAGTCCTTGTGGCAGACTACACTAGGACCTCGATTTAACGGTCAGTGGCGGGACCGGCTCTGCATCACACCTTGTTAAATCGAGGTTGCGTACGCCCGCCCATGCTGTATCTGCGCATCAGCACTCCGTGCTACACGGGCCTGATCGCGGAGACCTAAAGCGTCCCCCACTATCTCCCACCACGCGAAAAACGGATCGATAAATGCGACATGGTGGGGACTGTCTGTTAAATCGAGGGCCGTTAAATCGAGGTCCTAAGTTTAGTCGACTGTTTTAGCAATAAAATTCTCTCAGAAATCTATCAAATCTGGACGGCGTGGCTCTGTCAACTTATAATTTTACGTTGTGTGAGATTGCCATCACCGAAGTGCAGTCCGTTCTCATCTATTTTGCTTGACGCCATTCTTTCTTATAACCCATTTGTGTGTTTTGCGAATGCATATCTGTATAGATGCGTGCACAGCTCGTTTATTACATATATATAATATATGAGTATTTGAACATTGTACGTGTTCCTGTATCGGTGTACACCTCTCTCTCTCTCTCTCTCTCTGTGTCTGAATGTCGAGGCTTCGCGAATGGTCTTTCTGGGTGGGCCCGCTGGCGTGTTTCGCTTCAGCCTAACAACGCCAACCCGAGGCGATATATATCCATTAAATGCGCGTGTAAATATATATATATGTACATATATCAAAGTTACCACAAGATACCAAGCGTGTGGCAACGTCAAACCCACGAGATTTTCATTAAAAGCTTTCGCTCCCTCTCTCTCTCTCTCTCTCTCTCTCTCTCTCTCTCTCTCTCGCCACTATAGTAATGTTTGCATGCTGCTAGTTCGGTAGGCCTTCTATTCTCGCGTGTACGCGTATAAACTCCGCGAACAAACCCTCTCCGGTACACGAAACTCCTTGGCAAATACCGTCGTATGTTGTGCAAGCGTAAACAGAAAGACATTTCTTCGTCTCGCTCGATGAAAATTTCCGTCGCAAAGTTCCATTTGCATTCTCATGAGCACTTATCATTTGAGTCGACTCGGTATTACCGCTTAAGCACTTTTGCTCATTAGATCTCCGTTTGTCTGCATAGATCTAACGGGGCTTCTATAGGTAGATCCAATGAAGATCCAGGTAAATAATTAGGACTTAACAAAATTTAGATCTACTTAGATCTAAAAAAAAAATCACTATGTAGATCTTAATTTGATCTACGTAAATTTCGTAGATCTACCTATAGATCTTCCGATATGAAGGTAGAGTCACATAGAACTGTAACAGTGCTGCTCGTGCTTGACTTTGAAATTTCTCAATCCTTTTGACTAATGCTGAGGCGACAATGCTCGAGCAAATCGATCTCAAAATTCCATCTCCAATTCCTGCGCATCTCTATAATTTCTTCGATTTTTCGTTCATTCGCGGAGAACCAAGTCTGTTCGTCGATAAATCAGTAGGCACCTTACAGGATAAAAACACCAAACGAATTGACGGATTAAGGAAACTTTTATATAACGAGTGCGTTTCGATATGATGAACTACTGCGCGAGAGAGATCCGACGTTACAACATGTTACCACACTTGCGGACCGTTTCCCCAAGTTTGTATTCTGAATTTTGAAACGGACCGCGAATCGCAGTATAACTTCCGGTATACTTGCACCGAGGAGAAAATACTAATATTTTCCAAAAGCTCCCGTATGAATAACGAAATTTCTCTATTTAATGTTGAAACTTTGGATGAAAATCTTCGTTTAGCATTGAATGCATTTGAATGTTGCGTGCACAATGTCACGTGGTCAAGTACAGTTTTTAGCACTGCTCTACCAGAGGGTAAAGCACTCTCACAGTGATAAGACTGTGTCAGCAGTGGCGTCATTCCAGAATCTAAGAACCTGCCATTAAAATACACGCGACGAAACGATGTTCAGATATTTCTGGAATCCATCAGACGTTTGGAGTTTTTGGAACTGGTGATCCGGTAATTTTTCAATAAAAGCTTCGAGAACGTTTTTTTTTTTTTGCTCTCCCCTTGTTGGATCTTCTAATCACGAATCTCATTCGCTTTGATAAGTTTCGAGGATAAGCGAAGAACTCTTCCGCGAGAAACAGGCACTTTGAGCATATCTTATACAATAAACACAAACTCGTGATAAAATAGAATAGCGTTGTAGCTCGCGGAATGTGTTATATACGAAGCGTTGAGAGGATTGACTCGTTGAAATCGTGACTCACGTCTCTCTCTCTCTCTCTCTCTCTCTCTCTCTCTCTTTTATATATATAAATATATCTCACACAACGCCGAGGAAGATGAAAAGCAAAGCTGGACAGTGGGAGGTGGGGGATAAGATTCTGTGAGAGCCGGGCCTCACGTAAGTACTAATTATAGCGATATATGTATACACGTAGTTGGCTATTAGAGCAGCAATTTTAATACTTCTCTGCCGAGCCTTGCGGTAGTCCACTGTGAGCAACAGACGCGAGTGTATTGAGAGAAAGAGCAGAGAGCACATAGGATAAAGGAGAAAGATGGGAAATGTTTACTACGAACGATTCGACAGAGAGGGGAATGAGAGACCAGCGCTAGCGTGCGGACGAGAATTGTACTCGCGAAAGTCCTATGCTCTATTCGTTGATTCCGTTGCCGCACGTACAGAGCGAAACGTGTTTTGAATCTGCAGTTGACTCGCGAGAATAATCCAACTTAGGCTACACGCTTGCAATGTACGTACATAGTACATTGCCTGTATATATTATATGTATATGTAACCAATGTAACCATAGAGTAGTAGTAACAGAGAGCATGATTCTCCGGTGGGGAACCTTGCACAGCTAGCCCCTTCACTTTAATCGAGTTACTAAATGAACAAATATTTTACCAACCGCGAACACGATGTGAATTTTTAACATTACAATTTTTTTTATTTTTTATCTTTTCCTTACCCCCCTCCGTCCACTGCCACGTAATCAGGGAAATATAAATTGGTTTTCTGAGTCCGATGGAGGATAAAACGAAAGGAAAAAAAAAAAAAACAAACTAAACGAGAAGTGTGATTGATGAAAAGTAAGAAAATAAGGTAGAAATTGAAACTTGAACACTCGTTTGGTAAAATTATGCTTTGGACAATTTTACGTGATCTAATACGGCTGCCCGGGAAAAAATCGTTTGAATCTACATAACTCTAATTTACGGCTCAGATCAAATTTGATCTATGTAGATCAAAATTTATGAAAACCGTTGATCGACCCAGATCTCCCAATGTTACATTCAAACACTTTTGTTTGTTAGATCTACGTTAATCTACTTCAATCTCAGTATATTTACTTGGATTTGAGTAGATGTAACGGGGAATCTGGTTAGATGTAATTGAGATCTAGTTAAATCTATGAGTTTCTATAATTTAAACCTACGTAGATATAAATTTTGTAAAATCGTAGATCTACCTAGATCTCCCGATACAATGGTAGATTTACGTACATTCGAGTCGTTCCAAAATGTTATGTTCAAACAATTTTGCTTATTGGATCTACATTCTACATTTATCTACCTAAATCACTGTAGATTTACTTGATTCTACATATATCTAATAGAGGTTTGGGTAGATCTAATAGAGATTTAGGTAAAACTACGATTTTCCAAAATTTAGATCTACGTAGATCTAAAAAATCACTAAGTAGATCCAAATTTTGTAAAATCGTAGATCTACCTAAATCTCCCGATATAATGGTAGATTCGCGTACATTCGAGTCGTCCCAATGTTCAAACACTTTCTCCTTATTAGATCTACATTTATCTACCTAAATCTCTGTAGATTTACTTGGATCTACATAGATCCTGCTAGGAGTTTGGGTAGATGTAACGGAGATCTAGGTAAAACTGTTATTTTCCAAATTTTAGATCTACGTAGATCTACATTCGATCTACGTAGATCTCTATTGTTTTTTTCCCCCTCTCGGTTGGCTTTACGTTGAATATCTGACAATACTTGACTTTTTCAACTCGTATATCTCTCTGATGCGAAGCTAATATCTGATTTCGATCTGTTTACGTTTTGTCAACACGGCAACACGGGGAACATAAACATATTAATTTGAGAACAAAAAAAATTGTCATGTTTTTCATTGCAATGACAGAGAGCTTGGACGAGGGAAAAAAAAACGAGGAAGAGAGAGAGAGAGAGAGAGAGAGAGAGAGAGAGCGAGAGAGAGTGAGCGCAAATTGTCAAATAAGCGTTAATAACGAAAGCTCCCAGATCTCCCGCTGGATAATACACAAAAGGCCTCATGAACGCGTCTACCTTGCTCCCCTATATATATATATATGTGTGTAGACTGTGTCGCCCTCTCGTTGATTTCCCCAGTCATCTTTTATCTCACTTTCTGCTCTCTCTCTCTCTCACTCTCGCTGATTCTCTCGGCACATTTTCCCTCGTTCTCCTATGTACAGTATACTCGCATATCATTACCATGCAAATACAAGGCTGGCGTGCCGTTTCGTTGCGTGGCGATGCATCACAAAACTCCCGGTTCACTCTCTCTTTCTCTCTCTCTCTCTCCTCTATATCCAGAGAACCATAATGCAAAACGTGCCATTATTATAATAACATTTCGCCCGATGAACCTTCCATTGAATATCTCGCGAGCCATGAGCATGCATGGCATCGCTAATTATATACCGGGTGCCTCGGTTCACACGACGCCCCATAGACGTTCGCATACAAACTCCACTGCCTTCCACGTTATTACTTGCCTTCGACCTCTATCTCTCTCTCTCTCTCTCTCTCTCTCTCTCTCTCTCTCTCTCTCTCTCTCTCTCTCTCTCTCTCTCTCTCTCTCTCTCTCTCTCTCTCTCTCTCTCTCTCTCTCTCTCTCTCTCTCTCTCTCTCTCTCTCTGTTTTTTTTAATCCCTCCATTTGCCAATTCTCCTCTCGACCTCGTTCCACTCCATTTTATCCGAGATAATCCCATTGCCCATGAAAACTCAGTAGCCCGAAGCTCTTCTTTTTTTTTTTTTCCACTCACAGTTAATTCGCAAAATCTCTGTTTTCTGTGTGTGCGCGCGCGTGTGTATGTTTTTTTATTTTTTTCTTTTTCGAATACATTTTCCACCTCGAGCTCTGAAATCCCATAGAGGAGACTGGGAATTGGGAAAATTTCGATACACCGATTATCACCGAAAAATATAAAAGATATAATTCATCATAATGATGATAATTGTTGGCTAGTTCGAGCTGACAACGAACAATTGGCCAGGTAGATGGAGATATTGGCGTTTTTGAGGTTATGTTATACAGCTGCTCTTTTAAACGATGATTTCCAATATATTTAACTAATTCGTCTATAATTTAGCGATTTATGTATCCACTATATTACTTCACAGTCCCCCCTCTGTCCTTTGGACATTCGACTCGGTGGAATTAATTATTTTTTTAAATTTAGAGCCTCTCCTCACTATCGAACATATGATTCCCCCCTTCGTTTTCCCCTGAACGCTGATGTAGAAAAAAAATTATGCACGATATAAAATGATTGTGATTCGAACGGATCAGACCGTTCGATATTATTTCTCAATTTATAAACGAGAATCTTAAAAAAAAAAAAACGTCGATCAATCGATCTAACAAATAATTTGAGCAATTGCGATAGGAAACTGCGAATACAATAAAGCCCAATATTAGCCACGTCCGTTGGGTAAGACGAGGAGTTTAAAAGTACCGTTGGGTTACCATTTGTTAGCCGGTCCGAGGGTCCGGGGGTTGAAAAAAAAAAAAAAATTCAAAATCACTTACCACCGCTCGTTTGCATCCCGCAACGTTATTCATTATTATTAATTGTCGTTACTTATGAAGTGATGTCGACGAAGATGTCGTATCTCCAAAGCTAAATGGCCCGGAAATGACGAGGAAACTCGCCAAGATGGAAGAAAAAAAGGGGGATTTTTTTTTGTTTTTTATTATTACCGCGAAGAGGAAAAAAAAAAGGAAAAGGGAAAATCGAAAAAAGAAACTCTTTTAAGAATCACGAATTTTTATTTTTTTCTTCTTCATTTTATTGATCATCCTCATTCTCACATACACACACACACACACTCTCTCTCATCATACACAAAATCGTAATTATTATAATTATTTTTTTTTTCCTCCCTCACATTATTATTATTACTTTTTTTTTTTTTTTTCACTCTCACCTTTACTCTCATTCGGGCAGGCATAGCGACATAAAACACTCGGGGAGGGAAGAGAAGAGAAGGAAGGGGGGGGGGGGGGGACACCCAGCTTTCTCTCGCTCAATATATAATATTTACAATTTTCGTATCATCGACGAATATTTTTTATCAATATCGTCGGACGTATAAAAATATGACAGTATTGTATGCACGCGCGATCGTGTTACGTGTTCATGCGTGTCAGTGTGGGTGTTTTTGTCATTCATGCCTCTTTGTGTGTCTTTTTATTCGTTTTTTTTTTTTTTTTTTTTTTTTTTCACTTCGACCCGCAGTTATATACAATGTGTACACATAAGTATAACGAATTGGGAGTATGAATGAAATTTTTTTTTTTTTTCAATCATCGGGGCGCATAATGTGGAGTAAGTAAAAAATAATGAGGACTTATTTGTTTATTTTTCGTTAAAAATGACCGATGCATAGGTAAATTTCATATATATATATGTATAGATATAGATATAGCGTAACATGTGTGATTTCATAATGTTGTATTTTTCAATTTTTTATATCAACGGCAATTTTGATTCGAATAAAAAAATAAAAAAATACGTAGCAAATATTTTTTCCTAAACTACCAGATTTTGAAATAAAAAAATTTCATTTATACTCTCAATTGGGAGTATGAATGAAATTTTTTTTTTTCAATCATCGGGGGGCGCATAATGTGAAGTAAGTAAAAATAATGAGGACGTATTTGTTTATTTTTCGTTAAAAATGACCGATGCACCTGTTATAGGCAAATTTCACGGATTTATATATATATATATATATATATATATATATATATATATATATATATATATATATATAGATATAGCGTAACATGTGTGATTTCATAATGTTGTATTTTTCAATTTTTTATATCAACGGCAATTTTGATTCAAATAAAAAAATAAAAAATACGCACCAAAGGTTTTTTTCCCTAAACTACCAGATTTTGAAATAAAAAAAAATTAATTTATACTCCCAATTGGGAGTATGAATGAAATTTTTTTTTTTTTCAATCATCGGGGCGCATAATGTGGAGTAAGTAAAAAAATAATGAGGACGTATTTGTTTATTTTTCATTAAAAATGACCGATGCACCTGTTATAGGCAAATTTCACGGATTTATATATATAGATATAGCGTAACATGTGTGACGTCATAATGTTATATTTTTCAATTTTTTATATTAACGGCAATTTTTATTCAAATAAAAAAATAAAAAATACGTACCAAAGGTTTTTTTCCTAAACTACCAGATTTTGAAATTAAAAAAAAATCATTTATACTCCCAATTGTATAAAAGTGTATTTGTGCGCGTGTGTGTGTGTGTGTGTGTTCGTGTTTTATCCCTCTCGTATCGGCCACGGGCAATGGTAATGATAATAATCGTCGTGAAGCTAGCAGCAGATCGATCGGTGATTATAATTATATGCGTATATCAGATTAGGGTGATCCTTGTTTAGACTTTTTTTTTTTTTTTTTTAATTTTCAGATTTTTATTTCGATGATCGAGTTTAAAGTTTCCCCGTAAGAATGACCATGGAGTTTTTAAGGATTTGCCGTATAAAATTCGAAAGCGCGACATATTTTTTGAGCCGAAAAATCGAAAATTTTTCGAAACTTCATCCGCATCGATGCAGCTACGTGAGAAAATAATTGACGGCGCGATTTTTTTGAGTTTTTTTTTTTATGGATTATTTCACGTCGAGGAGATTTTTTTTTCACGAAAAACACACCTTTTTCAACCCCTTTTTTTTATTTATAATTGATAAAAAAAAAAAATATTTCTCAGCTCGATAGTTCAAAATTCTCCGAACTGCGATGATGCCGGTGCATGCAAGAAAAAAAAAAAAATTAAAAACACTATTTTTACAAATTTTATGTGGATTTTTCGAGCACTTATCCTCGGCACTTGTCCTCGAAAATCACGATTTTTCAGGGCTTTTTTTTCCTGACAGTATTAATTTAAAAATAAAATCCTCAACCCAGTAATTTGAGTCGTGAGAATTAGTCTTTAAATGGTCTTACCGAGTGGAAAAAAAAAATTAACTAGCGTTATCCAAACTTCGGTATTCATGAAAAATGCGGTATTTGAGATCGGATATGCGCTTAAAATTTTTCTAATTATTCTTACGGGGGAAACTTTGACCTCGCTGGGGGGCCAGAGGATCGATCAAAATAAAATTCTGAAAAAAATTCAGGGATTTGGGTTTATAATCAATTGGAACCAAGTTTGGGGGGGTGAGATCATTAAAATTTGATTTAAAAGAAAAGCCGAAATAAGGACCACCCTAATATATATATATATATATATATATATATATATATATACAGGATGATCCCATTTAAAGTGACACAACGGAATATCTTTTGAACAACGGAGAGAAAAATAATTTTCATCCGGTGGACGTTTTCAAGGTCAA